>CAODLS012493117.1:0-18536 GCA_948243855.1 Flueggea neowawraea | reverse complement strand
CGCTTATGGACTTTGGGCCTAAAGGTTGGGACGATGCCCATTGCCAATTTCGAGTGGGCCTATAGTGTCACACACAAAGAATGAATTGGATTGATTATAAAATATTCTCTCTTAGTGATGAACGAATTGTTAAGATGGTTAATTTGATTAATCAATAATAATTCGGGGTTTTATAATTATGTGTTAAATAAGATTTAATACATAGTCCATTAATGTGATGGGCTTTTAATATGAATCACAAATTATTATGGGTATATTATTATGTGAGACATAATAAATTTGGCCCATCTGTTTTAATAAGTGAGTGATTTATTTAATGATAGTGTATCATGAAATTAAAGGCCCAATAACATTAGAAAAATCCTTAAAAATTAGGAATATATCACGCTCCTATTTTTTAGGAGTCTTTATTCTTGTATGACAATGATAGGGAATTCAGCACACTCCTATTTTTAGGGATCTTAATCCTTGTATGAGAAGGAATAGAATTTGGCACACAAATGAACATCTAATTAGGAGTCCTATTCTTGTATGACAAGGAAACCCTAATTAGAATGTAGCTTAATATGATTAGGAATGAATTTGGCTCTTTTCTTGTACTAACGGAGAAAACGGAAACTTAGTATGACTAGGAATGAATTCGACCCTCTTTTTGCACAAAGGGAAAAACCGAATCCTAGTAGGGCAAGGAGAAGGGGAATTTTGGTTCATATGTGCTGTCTATCTAGGTCATCTCATATGCCTATAAATAGACTTACACCCCTGGCCATTCATTCATCCCTTGGCCGAATTTGTGTGCTACAATTCAAAGAGAGAAAATAATTTTGTGAGCTTTAGTATAGTGATTCTAAAAAGGGTGCTAGTACACTGCAATCATTCCAAGGTAAGTTCGTTCGTGTGGATACCTGTAGCCACGTTCGCAGAAAAGCAACGTGATTCAACAAAAGTGATTCAGGTTCTTGGTGCGAAGAGCTACACCAATGTTTCATACAACCGATCGATCGAGCCTTGGTGAAAGGTAAATCTTCCAACCTTAATTATATATATTGTGGTCGTACTAAATGCATGAAATGTAAATGCAGATCCTCACACGACATCAAAAAACCTATTTTGATCAAAGATCTATCACTCTCATCTCGAAAATTGGATACTTTATAAAATTATAAATTGATCCCTAAGCTTTTGTAAAATTACATTTTAGTTAATATGACCTTCTAAAATTACAAAAAAGTCTCCAAATTTCCAAAAATTATAGATTAGTCCTCCAACTAGTCAAAATTTACAAGTCAAACTCCAAACTCTTAAGAATCACAAAACTGCCCCTAAACTCTCAGAAATTATAGATCTGACTCTAACTTTCCAAAATTAAAAATCTGACCCAAACTCTAGAAAAATTTCAGTTTTGATCTCACGATAGAAAATCTATTCAAAACATCAAAATCATTTTCCGATCGTTACCAAACGTTCCAAATTACCCACATTACCTCAAATCAACTTCTAATACACAAATCTATAAACAAATATATAAAAAGAGATCAAAATCATCAAAATTTCTCACATTTTTGGCCTAACGCTAACCTACACTAAAAACTCATCAAATCTCTTGAATCCAAGCTAAATATATGTTCCTCTAATCTTAATTCATCAAGATCTAACATCATGTAACTCATAATTCATTAGAAATCATCAAAATCAAGTCCACATTTCAAAACCATTAATCTCTCTCCTAAAAAATTCAAAACATGATTTAAGCATGAAATGGAAGAAAAAAAGAGATTAATGGCGTGTTCTTTCCTCTAAGAATAGAAAAGAATTGATGAGAAGCAATGGGAGATAGTGGGACAAATTTGGAGTTGTTTGGAGTGAAAAAGATCGTGTTAATCTGAGAGGGGTCGAGTTTGGGACGAGACCAAAATGGTGCATTGCATGATTTTCCATGGCTTACTCAAGTGACAGTCTTCCTTACTCGAGTGAAATTTCTCCAGTTCTTCATCTGGAAACTTGGCTCACTCAAGTAACCAGACCTCACTTCATTCGAACAACCAAAATGGTTCACTCGAGTGAGCCATGGTCCATTTCACTCGAGTGAAGCCTTTTGTTCACTCGAGTAACTCCTCTTAAATACCATTAATCATCAATTCAACACCTCAAACATTCTAGATCGAAATAGGATTGAACAGGAAGCTACATAAAGTCTTATCGAAATTTCACTAGGTGGTACATACTTCTCCCCCTAAAAGAAATTCGTTCTCGAATTTCCACGCACTAGATTGAGATAACTACATATATACTCCAAATACTAATATACCCCTAAAACCTCAATTATTAAAACTCTAAAATCTCCACAACAAAAATCAAATCTAAGTCTCCAAAATAAATCAAAATATTGAATCTGAACATATCAATCATAGAGAAACTAACAAAAATCTCACTAGCATTCTAACCCATACGTATCCTGATATATGGGCATGCAACAGAAAATGTGGAAAATGCAGAGACAGAAAGCAGAAGGTACTAGCCTAAAGGTCTACAGAGTTGAACAAATGCGGATATATTTATTGCATCTCATCCTCAGCCTCCCAAGTGGCCTCCTCAACTGAATGATGTCTCCAAATGACTTTCACTAAAGTAATCTCCTTGTTTTGGAGTCTCTTGACTTACTGGTCAACCATTCTTACTGGAGCCTCGTTATAAGACAGATCAGGCCTAACCTCGACAGGCTTTGACACCATAACATGTGATGGATTAGAGACATACTTCCTCAAAAGCGAAGTGTGGAAAACTGAATTTACAGAAGTAAACTAAGGTGGTAACGCTAACTCATACACAACGGCTTCAACATGGCCGATATTTTAAAATGGACCAATGTATCTTGGGCTCAACTTACCCTTCTTCCTAAATCTCTTAACACCTTTCATTGGTCATACTTTGAGAAATACATGGTCTCCAACCTCAAACTTCAAATGTTTACGCTTTGGATCATCGTAACTCTTCTGACGACTATGAGCAATTTGAATCCATTGTTGAATCAACCTAACTTTCTTCGTAGTCTCCAAAATAAGATCTGGCCTCAGTGGCTCTTTCTCCCCGGCCTCAGTGGCTCTTTCATAAAATCCATCGTGATGCAGTCCCATTTCCATTCCTGAAAGGGCATCTATTGCATTAATCCAGAAGGACGTTGGTGTTCAAACTTAATCTGTTGACAGGTCAAACACCAACTGACAAACTCACTGATATCCTTCTTCATTACCAGCCACCAATAAGACTCTTGTAAATCTCGATACATCTTAATGTATCACGGGTGTATGGAATATGCAAAGCTATGACCTTCGATTATAATCTCTTCACATAAACCACCAAAATATTGTATTCACAGCCTTAGTCCAAACCAAAGGACTCCAGATTCATCATCACTGAACCTATGCACACCAGATGTTTAACTTTTTCAATCAAACTTTGAATCTCAGTATCCTCCTTCTGAACTTCTCAGATCTAATCTAACAACACTGGTCTCACCTCGATGTGACCAAACAGTACACCTGAATCGTCAATCCGTAACTTAACTCCATTTTCCATTAACTTCTACCATTTTGACATTGTTGGTTGTCTCTCAACTGTGATATGGGCTAGACTACCCATCGACTTCTTACTCAAAGTACCAACAACGATGTTAGCCTTGCAAGGATGATATGATATAGTACAATCATAATCCCTAAGCAACTTCAACCAATGCCTCTGCCTCAAGTTTAGATCAAGCTGCCCAAAGGTATACTTCAAAGGTCTCACCATACGGATAATGCCTCCAAATCTTGAGTGTGAATACAACCGCCGTTAACACCAGATCATGTGTCGGATAATCCTGCTCATCTCTCTTAAATTGCCTTGATGCATAGGTAATCACCTTGCCATGTTGCATCAGTACACAACCTAAACCAACCCTCGAGGCATAATAATACACTACAAAAACTCTAGAACCTAACGGTAATGCCAAAACTGGCGCACTCGTCAAACTTTCCTTCAACTTCTAAAAACTCTCCTCACACCTATAAGACCAAAGAAACTTAACTCCCTTTTGCTTCAACCGAGTCATAAGAGTTGCGGTCTTAGAAAAATCTTGGATGAATCTCTTATAATATCCAACCATCTTGAGAAAACTCTGAATCTCTGCTACATTCTTAGGCCTCTCCCAATAAAGTATTGCTTCTACTTTCTTTGCGTTCACAATAATACCATCCTTGGACACCACGTGTCCTAGAAATGCCACTTGTTCAAGCCAGAACTCACACTTCGAGAATTTTGAATATAATTGATGCACTTTTAAAGTTTGCAACACTGATATCAGATGATCCTCATGCTCCTTCCTACTCCTCAAATACACCAGAATATCATTAATAAAGACGATCACAAATCGATCCAAGTACGGTCTAAAAGCTTTGTTCATTAAGTCCATGAATGCCGCTGGTGCGTTTGGTAGACCAATTGACATCCGTAAGAACGCATAGTGACCATACCTAGTTCAAAAGGTTGTCTTAGGTATATCTTCACCTCTGATTCTCAACTAATGATATCCCAACCTTAAGTCAATCTTAAAAAACCATTGGGCACCTTACAACTAGTCAAATAGATCATCTATTCTCGGAAGTGGATATAGGTTCTTCACTGTCACTTTGTTCAAATGATAATAGTCAATACGCATACAAAGGCTCTCATCCTTCTTCTTTACAAATAACATCAGAGCACCTTATGGTGAGATGATCGGTCGAATGCAACCCTCATCTAACAGTTCCTTCAACTGAATCACCTACTCCTTCAATTTTGTGGGTGCCATTCAATACGGAAGAATCGATATTGGATCGACACTAGGTTATACCTTTATTTTAAGCTTAATCTCGTACTCGGGTGGAAGTCCTGCAAGCTCCTCAGTAAAACACATCAAAATATTCTCGAGCCACTAGTACGCCTTTTACCATCAATTATGATCCCTCAGATTCTCAAAACGAAAGCCAAATACGCCTTACAACCACGACGAATCGTCATGCAATCTAAAGTAGCGTGCCAAGTTAAAAGCTAATCCATACCAAGTATCACATCAAACTCCCTTATATTTAATACTGTAAGGTTAGCTATCAATTCGTGCCTATTAAAGGCGATCACGCAACCCCGAACTTTCGAATCAACCAAAATCTTACTACCCAATGGCGATGAAACCTTTAACAATTTATTCAACGAATGCACCACTTACCTCTTATGATCAACAAAATATGACATGATAAAAAAATGTGATGCACCAAAATCAAACAATACATATGTAGAAGTACCAGAGACAGATAATGTACCGATAACAGTTGCGTTGGAGGCATGCGCCTCTTAACGTATCAGATGATATACCCATGTTTGATCGGCAATAGAATTACTTTGATTGAGCTGACCACGACCACTACTCTGAGCACCTTTCTCGGTGCTCGTACTAACAATGCCTAAACCTTCAGCCCTATACTATCCACCCTACGATGTTCTACCCAATATGCAAGGACAATCGACTATCTTGTGCCCCGATTGGTTACAATAGAAAAAGTTCCCTAGTGTCGTGTTGCACAAATTAGGGTGCATCCTTCCTCATGTATCACAAGGTAGGAGTATGCCTATGCTTGTACCCCCGGAACTCTGATCACCACTTTAATCCCCGGCGTGTGGCCCAGCTGGCTATGCCATACTAAAGCTTTGAGAACTCTGGATAAGCCTATGCCCCCAGTAGAGTGTAGGCGTCTTTGCTCTGAATGACCACCTTGACTATGGCCCTAATGGCCACTAAAAGCTCGCTTGGTCTTCGCCCTCTTAGGCTCCCTCAGATGCCTCTCCTCTATATACTCAATCGTTCTAGTAGACTCAACAATCTGCCTCACAATAGTATACCTGTGGGTTGCCACCACCCTACCCAACTAAGGTAGCAAACCCTTCTAGAACTTCTTTGCCAGAACGTCCGCACTTCGGTAGTCCTCAGGAGTATACCTACTCAACTCCTTGAATTTCTCTTCATACTCAGTCAACGTCATGCCCGGCTCCAGCCAGAAATCACTAAACTCATCCACCTTCTTATCCCTAATACTCTGAGGAAGGATGAACATAATGAGTTAATTCTTGAACTCTGCCCAACTAATGTCTCCACGAGTCTCCTGATCCTGCCACCATAGTATTGCACGACCATCCAGTAAGAACGCAATAGGTCTGACCCTTTCGACATCATCAGTGATCCCCTAAACTCTGAAGCAATACTCCATCGGAATGAAGAAATCATGGGGATCCCTCCCATGTTGCCTACAAATCTAAGAGGTTTGAGCTTCAAAAACCTATCAAGTAGGGTACCAGCCTCATCTTATGGTGCTATAGGTGAAACTATCAGAGCAGTCATTGCAGCCACCTCTGGCTGAGGCTGAAGGATAGGTGGTACCATAGATGGTGGAACTGGTACCACCACTGCTGACAAAATCGATAAGAAGTCTCTCAATATGCTCGAGAGCCTGAGTGAATCGCTCCATGGCATCCAGATGAGTCATAGGTTGTTCCTGGAGCTAAGGCTGAAGTGTTGGCACTGCAACCTCCAGCGCACCATGTGAATCATTCAGATCTGCAACTGAATGAGTGATGACCTTCACAGGCACGGACCTAAGTCTACCACGAGGTCGTCCGCAATGTCGATCCATATCTGCAGATAACAAACAATCCAAACGTATATGCATATATCATAATACAGACTATTGCCACAGTACCAAACAAATACTCAGAAAGTTATGTAGAGGCAAATCGAACTGACTCGATCAGGAATACCTAGCCCCACACTGATCTAGAAAATACGAAACCTAAGGCTCAAATACCACCTTTGTCACGACCCTAGAACGGACCATGACGGGTGTACGAGGCTAACTGAAATGGATGTACGGCTCATCTCGCACAAGCCTCAGGGAATTAGACATTCTACCCAACTTATTCAATTTAAAAACATTTATTAAGTGAAATATATGAAATATTAAGCAATTCTATATATATGGAAATATATGAATGTAAGTATAACAAAATAATATTGTAAATACAAAATTAAGTAAAAATTATGTGTGATATAACCAAATATCCAAAATACAAAATATACCCCAATAAACCACTAGCATTCGATGTGGAGTCCTAAAAAAAATAAAGGAGCTCGACCAAAAGGGTGTCAACTAACAAATCAAACGATGCCTTTATGGATGTCAAATGGTTGCTGAAGTCAAAAGAAGTCACCTAAAAAATATTAAAGGGAGGGAGTGAGTAAAATCAATGAGGGATGACACTGTAGATCGTCTTCAAGACTCACACAAACCGTTTTGTAAACATTTCAAAAATACCATATGCATATATACTTGTACTAGTCATATACGCACGCATAATACTTATATAGTTTCGAAAGCATTTCTGAAATGCTTGCACCCTTAGCAAACAACATACATTTACACAATACATAAATCATATATGCCTAACTAACTATTAGAACAAGACAAAAATGAACTGATAAATTCCCTAATCAGACTAACTAATTTGGACAATGCCACCTAATACTGGGTATCTGGCTGGACAGTCAATGTTGCCACCATCCTTAGTAACTAGACCTTGACTGATCATTGATATACCAAAGGCTACGCCACTCCGTAGTTGATTGTCCTGAATCAACAGACTATATATGTAATAAACTACAGGCAAGCATGCAAGGTAGATAAATAGTACTGATATGGATACTGATGATAATACTAATAATGACACTAATTTTATCTTAACTTATACAAATAATTTATTCCTTATTACACATAATCAAATTTTAAGAATTACCAATTCTTAATTAGCTCAAATTACATGCAAGGTATGATCATATAAAAAATAATATAATTTGGAAGACACAACCTATATGTCTAGAGCTACCATCGCTCTCACCTGATGTTCAAAACTAAAAATCCAGTCAAGCACCACTGGTGTTTGGCTGGTCACACTGACAGGTGCAAGAAACTGAAACAAACATATCACATCAACAAAATCAGAATGTGGTACTGGTATTGTAGCCGTATTAAATGCATTAAATGAAATCCAGATCCTTAGACGACATCAAAAAATCTGTTTCGATCAAAGATGTATCGCTCTTGTGTCGAAAATCGAACTCTTTGTAAAATCACAAATTGGTCCCTGAACTTTTTCAAAATTACACTTTATCCCATGGCCTCATAAAATTACAAAATAGTTCCCAAACTTTCAAAAAATTATAAATTAGTCCTCCAACTAATCAGAATTTACAAGTCAAACCCCAAACTCTTAGGAATCACAAAACCATCCCTAAACTCTCAGAAATTACAGATCTAACTCTAACTTTGCAAAATTCAAATCATATCCAAACTTTAGAAAATTTTTAGTTTTGATCTCACGATAGAAAATATATTCAAAAAAGTCAAAATCACGTTTCGATTGATACCCAATGTTCCAAATCACCCACATTACTTCAAATCAAATTCTAATACACAAATCTATAGCCAAATCCAACAAAAGAACTCAAAATCACCAAAATTTCTCACAATTTAGGCCTAACCCTAACCCACACCAAAAACTCATCAAATCTCTTGAATCCAAGCTAAATCCATGCTCATCTAACCTTAATCCATCAAGATCTAACATCTTGTAACTCATAATTCATCAGAAATCATCAAAATCAAGTCCACATTTAAAAACCATCACTCTCTCTCCTCAACCATTCAAAACACGATTTAAGCATGAAATGGAAGAAAATAAGAGATTAAAGACATGTTCTTACCTCTAGAAATCAAAAGGAATTGATGAGAAGCAATGTGAGACGAAGTAGGACTGATTTGGAGGTATTTGGAGTGAAAAAAGGGTGTGAAGCCTAGAGGGGTCAAGTTTGGGGGTATATAAGGACCCCCATGACCAAAACAATGTGTTTCGTGATTTGTCATGGCTTACTCGAGTGACAGTCCTCCTTACTCGAGTGAAATTTTTCCAATTCTTCATCTAGAAACGCAACTCACTCAAGTAACCGAGTGGTTTACTCGAGTGAACCAGACCTCACTTTTCTCAAGTAACTGAAACGGTTCACTCAAGTGAGCCATGGTCCATTTCACTTGAGTGAAGCCTTTTATTCACTCGTGTAACTCCTCTTAAATACCATTAATCATCAATTCAACACCCCAAATGTTCTAGATTGAAATAGGACTAAATGGGAAGCTATAAAAAGTCTTATCGGAATCTAATGAAGTGTTACAAAATTGGCCATCCATCATTAAATCAATGGCCAACGAGATCTGACCTTCGTCAATTAGAGATTCTTGAACAAAAACTATCTATCATTCATCGCCGAATCCATCATCCGGTCGTCATCTGTCGAAGCTTCTCAACCAAACAAGATGTGTTGTCCATTGCCAGTACCTCGCCAAATCTGTCACCAGTTGGTCATCCGTTGCTAGATTCTTCGCCAAATGCCATCGAGGCAAACAGAGGTAGCGAAGATTAAGGCAGAAAAAGAGAGAAAGAGAGAGAGAAAGAAAGGGTGGCAGGCAAAGAGATAGAAAGAGGAGAAAGGGAGAAAGTGACAGAGTGATGAGAAATGGAATATAAAAATGAATGGTAATTTTGCAAATAGTTTGGCAAAAATATTATTGTTAGAAATATAATTAGGGCGATCTTATAAAACAAATTTTAAAATTTGTACCGTCTGACTTCCTCAAAACAAACACCAGTAAGTGAGCCTGTCAAAGAGGGCCAACAGAAGACAAACCCACGTGATGCTAGTTTGATTGTTTTAACTCGTACCATAAATTCTCTAAATCTCAACTTTTAAGGTTTCAAAGAGACACGTAGGGCGAGCAAGAGAGACTGAACCAACCAAAACCCTAAAAAAATGGTCAAGTTCTCAAAGCCAAACAAGGCAGTCATTGTATAAAGATCAAATGAAAATAAAATAAAAACCACATTGTATTTTGCAATACCCAAAAAAAACTATTGATAACCAAATAATTCCAGAATGAAAACGAGAAATCATTATCGCAAATTGAAATTTTAAAGCTGGCTAAAATTTTAATTTTTGTAAATTTGAAACAGACTATCCAAAATGGTTTCAGTTCTAGTTTGGGGCCAGTTTTGGCATGGCAAATGTAAGGCCAGTATTTGCTGGACCGATTATGTGTCGATTCACATATTGCTACGTTTAGGTCGTGGCACTAAAAAATTCCTTAATACAAAAATTTAACAAAAAAATTGACATTTTATAAATTATATTGGCTCACAAAAACTATGAATATTAATAAAAATATACAAATTATTTACAACAACAAATAACACTAGTTTAGGCCCAACAAAAGTCCGACTTTTCTTTTTTTTTTCATATGTTTGGTCCTTTATTTTTTTGTCTTTTACATTTTTGTGCATCTCATTCTAAGGGAACACATGTTTTATCAGCGGGCTATAATTGAACTGAGCCGAATTTTGAGGTATTCCAGCTTGGCTCGACTGTAATCGAGTCGAGCCGAGCTTGAACTTTTAATTTAGTTCGGGCTCACTCGTTAAGGGAAAGTTCGGGAGCTGCTTGAGCTCGGCTCGGGAAAAGATCGTTTTGTTGGTTACTTGAACTCGGCTATATAAAGCTCATTTAATAGTTACTTGATAAAGCTCGTTTAAAGCACAAAGATCGAGTTCATTTTAGTGTGAGCTCGAATCGAGTTCATTTACGAGCTCGTTAAGAATTAACAAACGATAAAATTTAGCTTAGTTTCTAATTAATTAAGGAACAACCAACATCAACATACAAAATTATACAAACCAAAATCTAATAATATAAATCTTGATACAATAATAAGCAACTCTTGATCTTCTGCATTGATCCAATGTCCATAAAATAAAAGTTCCTACGATAATAAGAGCAAAAGGTTAGAAGACAATGATAATACACCACTAATAATACATCATTGATAATAACCGAAAATTTTAGTTATTAGCTTTCCGAAATTGAGCATATTAATATTATGTCAATTGTAAGCAGCAGTTGGAAATCATTGTTCTCTGAAAAGTTCGATACAACCTTGCAATGGGAGCATTAAACTAAACAAAGTAGCAAATAATAAATCTCAATTCGTAACATCTGACTGTTAACATCGACAACATGTTTAATCCTTAGCAATGAAATAACATTTGCACATAAACCTAACAGGATTACCATAAGACACTCAGAACCAAATTCTCATTACAATATAGCACAAATCCAGACAAATTTGCACCAAAAACAAATACCTAAGAACCCACAATCCCAATTTCTTCTCGATATCATCCTCATCAACCGACCAAATGGAACAAAAAAATATACCATTGACAAAGAAAAATTCAGCGTATTTCATATCCAAACCCACATCATCATCTTCAACAAACCAACACAAACTCAGTTTGACAATAGCAATCAGTAGAAGTAAAGACATATTGCGATGGAGGAAGAGCCATGATAGAGAGACGAAAATGGAGGAGGAAGAGCGGCGGACGGAGAGATGAAAATCGAGGATGAAGAGCCGCAATCGAAAGACGGAAATCGAGGAGGAAAAGCCGCGACAGAGAGATCGAAATCGAGGAGGAAGAGCCGTGAGGTAGAGACCGAAATAAAGGTGGAAGAGTGACGGACGAGAGACGAGAGCGAAGAGGCAAAGCTCGAAGAGGAAGAGACGAAGATCGAAGGATGGGGGCGTGCGGCTAGTTTTTTTTGGTTTTGAGTGGAGACAGACAGTGTGTGTGTGTGTGTTTGTGTTCAGTTTTGTGAGCGTGTTTTTTGATTTTTGAGTGGATTGCCTGAGTCATTCAGTGAGCGTGTGGCTGAGTGGAGTGACTCAGTGAATTGTGAGTCAAAACTACGTAATTTCATTTGAAACTATGTAATATTGACTCTATATTTTTTAAAAATTAACAATATATTTAATTTTTTTAAAATGATCAAAAAGTTAAATATATATACAAAATAGTTTATAACAAATAAAAGAGTTTTATAGTTGTAATTTAAAGATTTAAGTATTTACTAAATAATAATACTTGAATTAATGTTCAAGAAATAATAATATTTGCGTATTAAACTACTTAATATCTTTCAAGAAACAATAGTATTAGTGTGTATATTACTTAATATTAATAAGGTATATAGTTTAGGATATAAACCATAGTATATTATAGCTTACAATAAGTTTAATTGAGTTATATAGAGTTTAGAGTATTGAATATAAGGTACATAGTTCATCAGTGCTCAACTCAGGAGGTGATTGTATGTGCTTGATGATCTTGATTTTCCCTCTAGTTTGATATTTTGTATTTTTAATTGAAGCACATGATAGGAGTTTTGACAATCTAATAGTCATTTTTCTATCTTTTCTTAATGTATTTATGGCATGTACAAACCTTTCTACACCTTTGTATACCAAAATTTTAGGTTGTGTACACCTTTGTATACTTAAATTTCATGTTATACATCATTGTACACCTAAATTTCAGGTTGTGTACACCTTTTTACACATAAATTCCATGTTGTGCACACCTTTGTACAACTAAATTTCATGTTGTGTACACTTTTACACACTTAAATTTATGGTTGTACACCTTTGTTGTAATATCTCATCCGTTCTGACCGGAATATGAGGGTATTCCATCTAGACTACGGAAAAATTCGGGGTTTTGAGGTGTTAAACTTCGATCGAGAATGTTTGGATGTGGTTTTATGTGTGCAAGTCATGTAGAAGGTTATCTGTGTGCGTTGAGGATTGTTTTATGCTCATAGATTAGGTTTAGAGGGACGTCTACGTTCGTAGGCGCTTGTACTACGTGTGTAGATTGATGTCTGAGTCAGAACGAGAACGTTCCTGCGCACGTCTGCGTGCGTCAGAGATGTCTGCACACATGGGACGTTATTCGGACTTGAACCGTGAGTGAGCATGATGATCTACGTTCCTAGCACTTGGTTGTACGCACGTTGATCCTTGATACCACGCAGAAGAGGTCGCCAGATCTGTCGTCTATGGACACAGAAGCTTCGTCTACGCACGTAGTATTTGGTCAGTGTGTTAGAGAGGGGTTCAAAGCGTGTAGATGGGCCTTTTTTTCGCGTGCATTAAATGAAATGCTACGTTTACGTCTAAGGGTCTATAAATACACCCACCCACTTCTCTCTTCTGTCATAACTCATCTCAATCACCAAAATTACTCTCTCAACTACTCCTCTACACTTTCAATCACTCCTTAGCACTTACATTCCGATTCTAAAGGTAAGAATCGTTCTTTAATCTCTTCTTTTCGTCATTTTCACCTCATATTTGTTCATCTAGGGTTGTGAACGAATATTGGAGTTTTGTTCAGATCTTCCTTTTTCTGTTGTAAAGGAAGTTAGATAAGGGTAGATTAAGCTTGGTTAAGATTGTAACCACAGGATTCTAGCTTCGGATTTCAGAGATTTCGCTTTTGAACGAAATGGGTTTGATCCAGCTAGAGTTCCAAATTTTGGTAGATTTTCATCAGATTTTGGGTTGTTTCTGATGTATTATGATGGATAGGTGTTAGAAATACATAAATATGATGTTGGGTGTCAAGATTTGACTGTTTGTGTCGAGTTGGTCAAGAAATCTGAAATTGGGGGTTTGGATTCTTGATGCTTTTGAGGTTGTTTGTGGAATCTAAGGCTAGATCCTTGCTTGAGAGGTTGATTGCAGCCAATGTGAGTGTTTGTTCGATCGGTTATAGATCGAAATGAGAGTTTGGATATTTTGGCATAAGTTCTCGATGCCGTCGAGAGTTAGTTGGCATTTGCATTGCATGCATACATCCAGTACCTCCACAGTATTATATCATATCGTATCTTGATGTTTGTTGTATCTGTACAGCTCTGTGTGCCTGTCAGTAGGAGCAGCCACCCACGAGTGGAGTTTGACTAGATCCTTAGCTTTGGATACCAGGTGAGTAAAATTGGCAGCTTGAGACACATAGTTTGTCTTTCAAATTGAGTATATTATTTTTGATATGTCGGGCTTGACATGAAATTTGGACAAATAAATATTGGGTTAATTAATAATATGGGTATGCAATTATTATTAACCAACGTTTTGCTATGGAAAACAAAGTATATATGGGTATATATATACAAGAGTATTTTGTAAATGATGGAATAAAGGAAAATATATTGCATGATTGTATGTGAAATACTATATATGTATCATACTGATATGGGGACAACCTACTACGGAGTATGTAGTCTTTGGTATACCATTGTATGTTTATGGCCCTAGTCACCAAGGTTTGGGGTGACCGTATATCCGACCAGATATACGTGTTTACTGAGCAGTCAGGTGGTGGAGTCCACACTGCTATTTCTTTGATATGGTCTCGTACTATGAATGCACATATATATGTATATATTGTCTGAATGCATATGGTATGTTATGATGCGAACTTTTTGATAAAATGAATTTCTGTAAAATTATACTATGTATATAATGTGCATACTATATGGTATATATGTATACGTGTGTGGTATTTTAAAAAGGGTTTCAAACCAGTCTTGTGGGGCACAAATGAGGCGAACTGGAGTGTTGTTTTCTCACTAGGGATTCTTACCCCTTTTTCTTCTGTTGTTCATGTTATACCTTTGTTCGCAGGTGACATCTTTTGGACGCTCAACATCTGATCCGTGCCTCAAACCTAGTGAGGCGCTTTTGACTATAGTTAGTACCCTCGTTCATACTCCACTTCGTTTTGTCATAGGATTCCACACCGGGCTACTGTTGGAATACTGGACTTCACTTTTGCATTTTAGGGTTTATATTGGTGATTTATATTTACTGATATTTTTGATATATTGTATATATATATATATATATGATTTTATTTCATTTATAAATATTTTTATAAATTTTTTAAAATGTGTATTTGGATAAGTTGGGTAGTATGTCTGATAACAGATGCTTGTGCGGGATGAATCAGGCTTCCACAGACGGTCCGCCTCGTACGCCGGTCATGGGCCCAACTATCGGTCGTGACATTTGTACACTTAAATTTTAGGTTGTATCTACACAGACTAAATTTTAGGTGTACAAATATGTACAACTTAAAATTTAGGTGTACACAACCTAAAATTTATGTGTGCAAAGTCATACACAACATGAAAATTAGGTGTACACACGTGTACAATGTCATGATCTGTTTTCGGACTATGACCAACGTACAAGGCGGACCGAGCCAGAGGGTCGGCCCATCTCGTACAAGGTTCGGATAACAGAACTTCTACCTAGTCTTCTTATTATGGTCAGATATTTAAACTTATTGAAACAATTTACAAATAATAAATTTGAGGAAAACAATATTCTTGAATAATAGCAAAACGTAATTATAGTATTGAAATACGAAATAAATAAATAATCATAAATAAAATCGGTTAAAAATAGAATAAAATAATATATTATCAAATACATATCCATAGCCCACTATTCGGTGTGGAGTAACTAACAAAAGGTACTGAGCCCGAATAAAAGGACACTCAAAATCTGATGGAATGCCTCGCTGGGATCGAGATACCATACGGTTGCTGAGAATCCAAAATGAATTTGCCTGAAAGGTTGAAATAAAAAACACACAGAAAAGAAAGGGGTGAGAACCCAATGAGAAAATGACACTCCAAAGCGGCTTCGGGTCTTAGATAAACCGTTTTGAAAATATTTTTAAAACTACAACATGCAATTTACGAAATACATACATATACACTCTACCTATAATATTAATTTTTTTAAAAACTCATTTTGAAAACATTCGCACCCTTAGCAAATAGCAGACATTCACACTGATTAAATTAATAAATAAGTTTTAAAAATCGTATTACTTCTGAAGGTACAAAATCAATATAATATTTATTATTCAAAATATTCACCAAAAATAGTATTTGTTTTTTTCATTATAAATACAGAGAAAAATATTTAAACTAAATGCAATATTTAATTCTGAAAACGTTTATTAGAAAGTAATATTTTAAGAATAAATGAAAATATGATCAGAACGAAACTGAACTGAATTGAGAAAAAATGAACTGAACTAATGTGGACTAAGCCACCTGATACTGATCAATTGTGTTTGCGCTAGACACACAGGTTACCATCACCCCTGGTAACTGGGTCTTCACTGAGCAATGATATACCATAGGCTACACCTCTTCGTAGCTAAGTGTCCTGAATCACTGAATATATATAATGTTGTATACCGAAAACATATATATTTAAATATATTTAAATCTAAACAAATATGCATAACATATAATTATTTTACAGAAAATATATTCAGTTCATAACAAAATATTTATTGTAGAAAATATTTCAAATTTACTAAACAGAACTATTATATCAAAGTATATTTATTCCAGAACATAGCATATACTTCAAAAAACGTTCTTAAATTTAGACGAAATTCATATTACAGAGAATACCTTAAAATCCCAAGCTGAGTGCTTATTACATAATTTTTAATAAAAAACAAAAAGTAATATCTATTTTGAAAATCGGAATAACTTTCCAAAAACTAATTTTCCATAGTAGAGGTTTTTACATAAGTCAAATTTTATTAATTCCCAACCATTATTTAGTTCAGATTACATGCATTAGTCGAAGCACAACAAAAACATATATAAGTTCGCCAGACACAACCTCTGTGTCTGAAGCTTTCTATTCACTCTCCTGGATGTCGAGCAAAATAATTCAAGCATCGGTCCACTGGTGAATTCCTAGCCTCTACGAAAGTCGAATGGAGCTGATGACAAAAAAATTATTACAATGAGATCAACTATTGTACTACGGCATTTCGAAATATGTATGCAATATAATGCATGCTCTAAACCACTTTGATGTCATAAATCCTATTTCGATCGAAGATCTAACGCCCTCGTCTTGAAAAATAACCATTTTGTAAGATTACAAAATGATCCCTCAACTTTTATAAAATTATATTTTAGTCCCGAAGACCTCAAAAAATTACAAATTAGTCCTCCAAGTAATCAGAATTCTCAAATTTATCCCCAAACTCTCAGAAATTACAAATCTATTCCTAAATCCTCAAAATTACAAATCTATCCCCAAAAATGCCAAATATCAAGTTTAGTCCTTACAATAGAAAATTGTTCAAAATTACCTTAAAACTTGAATCAATCAAAACTCGAAGTTCTAGTCCACTCCAATCAACTCTACTCAACCTTAGGAACTTAAATCTATAATTGGTTTCTCCAAAACAATTCAAATTTTCTCAAAGATTCATCAAAACTGTGGCTAACCTTAGTCCAACCAAAAACTCAACAAATCTTTCAATCCAAAGATTGAGTCACATTTATCTAAGTCCCTTATAACCTAATTTAACAACCCTAAGCAACCATTCATCAAGAATCACTCAAAAATTCGAACCCTAAGCAAATTCGGCCTAAAATGAACTTTTGATATTAAATGCATAAAATGGATGAAAAGGAGAGATTAGAACTGAAATCTTACCTCTAGAGATGTTTAAGAACGTTGGGGAAGCAATGAGATGAAGAGAGGACCGATCTAAGAGTGAGAAAGCGTGAAAAATGAGAGTGACGAAAGAGGAAGTCAGGTTTGGGGTTTAAAAACATGTTGCAGACCAAAACGCATCGTTTCACTAATTTGCAAAGGCTAACGTACATTGATCTGAAGTTAAAGTATGTTACTGGACCCTAACGTACGTCACCAAGTTGCTAATGTACGTTATCAGGGTCAAAATCTTGTCCAGAAGCTTCATAGTTGCGTAATTATGTTGCTAACGTACGTAAGACATGATTTACATACGTTAGGCTTATGTAACGTACGTAATTACTTATTCTCTAGGTTACGTACGTAAGGCTTGCACCTAACGTATGTTGACTAGGTTTCAACATACGTATGCGATGTTTCTCGCTTCCGAACTTGTCCCGGACCATTCTCGTGGCTCCATAACAACCTAACATTTCAAAATTAACATTATTAAACATCTCCAAACACCAAATCATCATTCCAAACATCTAAATATCATTCCAAACCCAAATTCAGATCGAAATTGAATGAGTTTCAAACAAAATCGGGTTAAATGCTTACACGGTCACTAAACTACCAAGAAGTGTTCAGTAAAGTCACTAAAGTGATTTTTTGTTCAAGAAGGTCACTGAACTGATTTTTTTGGTTCAGCAAAGTCACTTAGACTACATGACTCAGCTTTAACCACCACCTGTGCATGCAATCGTGCCACATTAGAAATTCAAAAAGCACTAATGACACGTGACAAGGCAGAAATTCAAAAAACAACTATCTCAATCCACTAATAAAGCGTTAAATTTATGTTTATTAATGAAGCAACTGTCCCAGTCCACTAACACAATTGTGCCATGTCCAATTTTTTTTTAAATTTATGTCTTGTCACGTGTCATTAGTGGACAAATGTCTACATACATGGACTGACGTGGCATGATTGTAAGCACA
>CAODLS012493114.1:0-24762 GCA_948243855.1 Flueggea neowawraea | reverse complement strand
TAGCTTCTCTTGGATCCTCCTCCATCCATGTCTCCTTGATCATCCCTTCTTGCTGAAATAACGAAAATTTTGCATGTTCAAGTATTGTTAGCTGGTGTCAAGTCTTGAAAGCTCAAAAAATTAAGACAAAAAATGAGGATAGAGAAGAGTGGAAATACTGGGTTAATAAGCTGCCCTTACTTGCACCAACTCTTCCACCATCTCCTGGTCCTGTTATTGTAAGTTCGGGTTCGTGGGACTTGATTGGATCCTTCGGTATTTTCTTCCGCTGACGGTTGCGACTATGCAGGACTCTAAACAGAGGCAGAGCATGAGGGTTATGAATAACAGGCTGCACTTCAAAATCATCCACAGATTTTTTCCTAAGAGCACTTCAAAATCATCCCTAATTCCCAACTTCTAACATAGAAATCTTCACTTCACAAATCCATAACAAACTTCAAAAGTGTCTTCAAATCTACCCATCTCAACTCACCACTTCACAAAAACTAACAACTTTCATGTATCAAGTCACCACCGAACATACATAGTTATTTGGGAAAAAAATAACGGCATTTTATTATAACGAAAAGAATGCTAAAGCAATCTCAAATAAAGCATATCAAAAGACCACCATTACAAGACCCAAGCCAAAATTTAGGAAAGATGCATTCCTAGAATGTTACAAGAGGGAACTCACTCTCACGAGAAGAGCCAAGCAGAGATGACATTTTATGTCCCTTCTAAGATCCTTGGTTAGATTACGGACCAAATTCTCTTCATCAACACCACTAATATTTCATGAAACATAATAATATACAGGCCTCAAAAAGGTATTCACGTGATTCCACTGGGCTGTGATTAAACTATAAACAAATCCATACTCAACATTCTAAAAAAAAAAATTCTGAGACCTTGGAAATGGGAAGACATGTTGACAATAGTGTTATGATTAAAAAAATGGAACTATTGTATTCCTTAAGGCACTAACCAAGGCTTATATAGTTTGAACTAACCTGCATGTTTCCAATGAGAAACGAAAAGAGTACCAAGCCAGCAATACAAAGGGAAACTGCAAAGGTACCTTGCCATTGATAGGATACTCTTCGGAACTTTTTTCTGATTCCCAATCTTGAAACCTGAACAACACATTCAAATCAGAATTTACTCGATGCCATCCACTGAATGTGAAACTAAAAACTTAAATGTACAACTCAAAACAAAATACAAATAAATAAGAGTTTACAAACTTAAATGCGTCGACGACATAGAGAGGGAGGCGAGAGAGAGCGTCGATGGCCCAAAAGAGCGAGGCGAGGGAGAAACACCATCGGGAGAGAGGGAGCGTCGATGGAGAGAGTGGGCCAAGGGGGAGCGTCGACGGAGAGAGTGGGGCGACGGTCGAGATTGAGAGAGGCAGACATAGATAGATAGACAGAGAGAGAGAGAGAGAGAGACGAATTGGGAGAGTGAGTGTGTCTGTTGGAGGAAAGGGAGAGCGTATGTTGGGCTAAAAGCCCAAAACCTTGCGACGAATTAGCCTCTAACATTGGCTCAAATTGCGACCAATTCGTCACAAACTAAAATTCTCTTACATGAGAAACCGCCCAAAAACTCACTCAAATTCGAAATTTCCGCAAAAAATTTGGAGTCTTGTGACGAATTGGTCGCATATTTGCCAAAATTGCGACCAATTCGTCACAAAAATAGTCAAAATGTAATTAATTGAAACAATTAATTTATAAATATACAATTAATTGTCCAAGATATATAACCTTGCATTAATTTTAGTTTGAAATTAATGTCATACAATAATTATTTCATTAAAACTGTTCAAGCTTTTTATTTAAATTAATATAAAAAATTAAATATTTATAATTTTAATCCTAGTTTTGATTCTTTTATTCTAATTTGAAAATATTTTACACTAATTAATTGGTACAAATTACTACCCTAAAATTGAACTTTCACTATGGTTTGCATCGAATTGGTAGCAAATTTAGCGACCAATTCGTCGCAAAATCCATTTTTGCGAAACCAATATAAATATTAATTTTACATTTACGAAATAATTGTTTCATTAAAAATATTCAATCTTTTTTTTTTAAATTAATATCAAAAATTAATTATTTGTAATTTTCACCCTAGTTTTCATGCTTTTATTCTAATTTTAAAATATTTTATTCTGATTAGAATAAAAGACAATTCATCGCAAACCACAGTGAAATTTCAATATTTGAGGTAATAATTTTTTAACAATTAATTAGAATAAAATGCTTTCTTATAAAAGAATCAAAACTAGGGTGAAAATCACAAATAATCAATTTGTTATACTAATGAAAATTAAAGAGCTTGAATATTTGTAATGAAAATTAATTTATCAAATATGCAATTAATTGGTTTGCGACGAATTCATCGCTAAATTTGTGACAAACTGACATTTGGTCACAAAAAATTTGCAACGAAAAGTTTTTTGTCGCAATTTTTTGTGACGAAATTGGTGGCAAACTGGTCAACCCAGCTTTTTGCGAACAATTTGTCGCAAAACATTGCGGCAAAAAAAGTTCATCGCAAAGATTTTGTCGCAAAAAAGGTATTTTTCTTGTAGTGTATGATGGAAAATCTACTTAAAAACTGTGTCATAAGATACTTGTGTCCTAAGATTCACGTGGTATTTGAAATGTATTGTCCCTTAAAATGAAGTTTTAGCAAAATTATTTTATGTTAACTGTTGGAAATACACGAGTGTGAATGTTTGTAAGGAAACATCTACTGTCATTTAAGATAAAGTATATTGGACAGAGAATTACCCATTCACAAACGTGTACCTTAGTTTTTCAATGAGTTTAGCAAAGACTGAGATGAGGAAAATTTTGAACATTTGATAAAAGATTGCAAGATCTTCCTCAAAATAATAAACGACGTCTTGCAGAAATTACAAATAGAGCCTTGTTAAGGTGCAAGATAATGTCGTGCAAACTATAAGTTGTACTTCATATAGAGAGACAATGAAAACAATGTGTATAATCTCATAGTGAATTATATGTGATTCCAGCATTTTGTCCTAAAGCCAAAAGTATCCTAATGAAAGTCATACTCAGGTTAAATTATTTAGTGCGTTGTAATTCATGCTTCGTGCGGCCTTGATGATATTTATTCTAAAGACATGCTCCTTTTAAAAAAGGAAAAAAATACCATAACACATATTCATACCATGTGTACATATTCGTCTAAAGGATGGAATTTTATTATGTATAAATGACCTTTGTTTCCCTTGTATGGAGATCTTGTATTGAACATAAGCTTCTCGATTATTCTACCCTCATTGCCTTAACATATACAAGATATATGAGTTGGTTTGCTCATTTGTCAAGCGAGATAGATAATGATGAATAGTATGATGTAAAAGGAAAAAATTGTCTTAATTGTGACTAGCTCCTATTATAGTTTCTATGAGTTGAAATATAATAAAGAACAAAAATTAAAGTTTTTGGAGATAAAATTATTAAAACTTAGTAATTTTAAGCGAGGCAACCTAGGGTGCAACATTTACTTTCAGTAGGATTGGTTTCAAGCTATACTTTATATCTTTAACCGTTCTATAGCAAAAGAAATCTTGTTGTATATTAGTCATATGTTCTTTTTGCATGTATTTATAAAGATTATCTTCATGATTGGATGTTGTCCCATGATGTGTCTTGACTAGATATTCAACTATCATGTGCGAGTGAGATATGTTAGAAAAAATTAGGCCCGACCATGACGAATGGTGAGTCGAACCCAATTTGACCAATATGCGTGTACCTTATACACGAGTCTAATTCGATTACAGTTTAGGCTCATTATGTATGTAGGAAGCCTACACAACACATCCATAGATAAGGCACACATAAATCTAATAAGGGTTAGATTAGTTGATAGCCACATTAAACCTCTACAGAGAGAAGTGGTGCCGCCACATAAAAGAAAAACTGGAGTAGTGGTGTCGGCCATTATGGGAAAGAGAAGACAATGTTTTTTTCCTCCCACCGAGTATCTGCATCCATTCTAGTTTTTGTGGCATTTAGATTGTGTATCAGTATCGCATCTTCGTTCTTTTCGATCATGATGGGGTGCTTACAACTCGAACATGTGTAGTAAATTCTATTTTGTGTTTGTTCTTGCTACACTACAAGGTTATTTTTTGGTAATCTTTATTCAATTTGTTGAATATTTTTTTAGTTGTTACTTTTAGGATCAAGATAAAATAGTCTTAGCTGATTGTCAAAGTAACATCAACCTCAAATACCAAAAGAAAGACAAAGACCTGGTCTAGCTAGTCAATTAACACAAAGTCATATACTTAATAATGTATTGAAGATGCTCATTTTGAATAAAAATTCATGTGTCTAGTATGTTCATTTTTTTTCTTACCAACTCCAACTAGTTGTGGTGTCTCTTGGAGAGGACATCTACTGTGTAAGTAAATTCTTTGATTATGTTTATGTGATTGTCAATATGGTTGGTGCTTCTTGTAAAAGAAAATATGCTCTCCTACAAAAATAGCATGATCAAGTGGTGCAACGTTTAGAAAGATGTGAAATTTCAACTAGAAATAGAATGCATCAAGAAACGAGCTTAGCTTGACAAGGCGAAACACGTTGGGTTCACACTACAAAATCATTGTCCTCCTTTTATCCATGTGGTCTCCAGTGTTAGGAGTGCTCGGAAATACATATGTTGATGACATTGACAAAGAAAAAATGTGGCATAGTTATGGACTTGGTTGACAAAATGGAAAACTTTGTATTAGTATTCATTGCTCACTTGACGAAGGTGATATTGGGATTAACTTTTGAATTATCACGTTTCCTTCAACAAAAAGCTTAGAACATTTTAGCTATTGTTGGTCTAACTGACACAACAAAAAGTTAGTTGCAACAATTAAAGGATGATGGATGGGAGAATTTACTAGAAGTTAAGGCCTTTTGTTTTGAAAATGGTATTTCCATTTCTAATGTGGAAGACAATGTTCCTGGTCGTCTTCGATCCAAGCATGCTCTTGCATGCCACCACCACTTCTACATTGAAAACTTTTGTTAGGTGCTAGTTTTTCACCCTTATCATTTGAACAATGCTCTAGTAATTAGAATTAACATATTTTTTTATAATATCAAGTTCTTGATTGTATTATTGAAGCGATGAACAATCGTTTCACTTAGTCAAATAGTGATTTATTAATGTGCTTATCATGCCTTCATCCTAGAAATTCATTCTCTAACTTTTGTTATTAAGCCTACTCTGACTTGTTGAGCTATATCCAAAAGATTTCTCTTCTTTTGATCGAATGGAGCTTAAAGAGCAAGTTGAAATGAAACAAGATGAAATGAAAATTTTGCTATCCTTGATGGTATTAGAGCTAGACATGGCAAAAATAGAACCAGACCAAAATTGTAACACCTAGTCTATTTTTGTTAAAAAAAAAAGAAAATTCGTTTTTCAAAAACAAAAAAAAAAGAAAGAAAGTGAGTTTCGGTTTGGTTATCCTCCGGTTTGGCTAGTTTGGTTGAGTTCTAGTGAGTTGACTTGTTTATTTTTGTAAAATGGTTTGAGTTTTGTGGGCTGCTGAAAATTGATTAGTGGGTTTGGTTGGGCTATTTTTAGGAACTGGTTTGGTTGAGTTATTTTTGGTCTGGTTCTGTTGGTTCAAATTTTATGGATTAGTTCGGTTTTGGCAAATTGGTTCAGTTTTGGCAGACTGGTTTAGTTTTGGCCTTTAAAAACCCATCCTCCCCAATTTTTCTTCATTCATTTCACTTCCAAACACATCTTCCTCACTCAACTCTCTCAAATATTTCCCCCTCCCTCTCTCTTTGCTTTCTTTTGAATTTTTCCATCAAATTGAGGTAAGATTCTCTCATTTCTTCTCTTTTCTTTCTCACTTTTCATGAAAAACTATGTGGGTTTGTTGGGTTATGAATTGGTGACGAGTTTGAAGCTAGGGTCCGGTTTTGGTGCTTGAATTTGATTATTTGAGATGGTTTTTGATGGATAATGATAGAATGGGTGTAAGAATAAAGTGGGTGTTGCTTCGTTGAATGTGATGTTTGGTGTTGGTTTAGGTTATGTCCAAATTTGTGTGTAGAAAATTGGTTGGTTTGGTGATGAATTTTGGTTAATTTTTTATTGATCTTGATGGAATAAACATGGATTTGAATGGGTTTATTTGGAAGAATGACTTTGAGTTTCTAATGATTTGCTAGTTTATTGATGAAATTAATGAATATTTTTGATGAATAAACATGATTGAATAATGATTTAAGTGATTTGGAATAATGGGTATAGGTATGCACGAAATTTGTGGCATTTTTTATTAAATTTTTGTCGCAAGGACTATAATGCAATATTTTGAATATTTGAGATGTAAATTGTAGTTATAAATACTTGGAGGACTAATTTAAAATTTTTGGAAGTTTAGGGAATGACTTGTAATTTTCCAAAATCTGTAATTTATCGAAGTCTTAGGGACTAAAGTTGAATTTGGTAAAAGTTGAGGGACTAAAATAAAATTTTCCTAGATTCGCGATTTTTGGCTAAAGAGTTAAATACTCAATCGAAATAAGATCTCAGATGTCGACGTTGGTTTGAGTTTTTGCATTTGCATTTCCTGCATTTCAGTATTGACAGAATTATCGTGTTTGATTTTATCATCATATGTATGTCCTCAGCTTCGTTAGTTATCCAATGTAACCAGCTATCCACTAGTGGTCCATGATTTGGATTATGTGGCTCGGTGTTCAGGTGAGTGGGATGTCATCTCTTGATACATAGGCTGTGTTTTTTTCAGAAATTATATATTTTTGTTGTGCTCAGACTTTGCCATGTAATTCAGACTAAGTAAAAGTTTGGTAATCATAAAATCTGACTTATGTGAAACTTTGTAACAAGAAAATTTGTTTAAAGTATTTAATATATTTTCTGCAATCAATAGAATGTTTGAACTTGAGTATATTTTTTCTGAAATAATTTTATGTTTGCATTCCATCTGTGATATATATATGTATATGTATGTGCTTGGTAGGTTAAGGTATGTTCATTAAACATCTGTTTGCCTCCTATGTCTGTCCGTTAAAAATATGTATGCTTTAAATATCAAGATAATAAAAACCTATTCTCTAAGTAATAAATATCAGTAACTATCTGTTTACTTATATGCCTATCTGTTGAGATAATATATCTGATAAGAAAAATCCATGCTCTAAATTTTATGAATATGTTTAGTAATAGCTTCTGAAATATTTATTTAATTATTCTGGTAATATTTGCTCAATGGTATAGTAAGGTCAGTAATACTCTCTATATATGTTCAGCTGTTTGGTGGGCTTGTCTGATAATTTAAATAAGTCTATTTAATTTACTTTAACTAGGGATACCTATGCTATGGGGGTAAGCATAGCCTTTGGTATACAAATGCTCTATAAAGGTCTAACTACCAGGGTTGGTGGTAGCTTATGTGTTCGGCCAGACACACAGATCAGGTGGCAGTGATCCACATCTCAAGTGGCAGTAGTCCTCATATGATTATGTATTTGTTTGATCTTTTATTCTATTTCTGATTCGGTCCCTTATCTGATTCCTCCAGTATGATTCCGATTAATGTTTGGATATAATAAATTTTGGGACGTTGTGTTATTGATCATTCCCCTGTAGTATATTATATTGTGATTTGTGATCTAGCGGGGTATATCTTATTGAAGCCTATGGACTACAATGCTCGCAGATATACTCATTTGATCCATTCTTTATGTTTCAGCTTTGAGACCCTTAAGGTGTTGGGCACTGTTTTAGCCCCTAACATTGTCAACTGTTAGACCTTTAAAGCCGAGTACTACGTAGGCTCTTAAGATTGCTAGTCTTTTTATGATCAGTTTGGCGTAGTTCCAATATAATACAACCGTAAGATCAATAATTATAAAATATGCTTAGTTCTATAATTGACAATTAGATAAAAAGAATATGGCCTTAGTATAATCTGTAAAATATGAGTTTCTATGAATGCATGTAGTATGCTTTGTTTGTCTTCCTATATACTAATCATTCTATGTGATTGTATGTTGTTTGCCACCTGTATGAAATGTTTTCAAAATAGATTTTCGAATTACTATTAGTATGTATACGAGTGTACACAAATAGGATATGATTATATATGTGCATGTGGTATTTTCAAAATGGTTTATGTGAGTCATGGAGGCGCTATAGAGTGATGTCCCTCAAAAAGTTTTTCTCACCCCCTTCACTTAAACATTTCAGGTGATATTGTTGACAGTGACCCTTCGGCATCCAACGCTCAATGAGATATTCAAAAATAGCAGTGAATGCCCTTTTGTTCAGGTCAGTATGTTTATATTAGTAGATGCTCTACACACCGAGCGATATGTTGGTTTATGTTTATGTATTGTTTTTGTTTAATTAAGTTTACCTACAAATGTTTTTGCTATTTTTGATATATAATTATGGTATACTAATTAGTCATATTATTTTTGAATTTATATTTATAAATTAAACCTTTTATTTATTAATGTTTAATAATTGTTGGCATAAAATTTTGCGTATATGATTTGATTATCCGAGGCTTGTGCGGGATGGGTCAAGCCTATGGTTCGCCTTGTATGCTGATCATGATCTGACCTTGGGTCGTGAAAAAAACCGAACTGGCAAAAACTGGAACTGGCTAGTCCAGAACCAAGATCGGAACTGGACACCTTTGGAATCGCCAGCAGCCGGGGTGGTTTCGGTTAACCGGCAATTAATCGTCAGCTAGAAGCGTATTATTTATGTGTATTAATTATTTTTTCATAAATTATTACTTATATATTCTTAAATTTGCACTTGTATTTTTTTATTTAAAATTAATTAGAAAAATTCTATATTTACATTTTATATTATTTTATATTTTAAAAAAATCAGTTGAACCGTTTGAATCGAAACTATGAATCAAATCGGACCAACTAGAACCGAAACTGAAACTGCCCAAAACCGGTTATGGGCAGTCCGATTCTGGTTCAACCATTTCCTTGAATAGGAACTACCAGTTCCAGGCCATGATTAGTTGGAGCTCTTGCTAGAAATATGGTTGAGTTGGAATTTCAAACTACATTTCACTGGGTGCTTATATATTGAGTTGGCGTTGATTTTACCTGTTCCAACAGTCATTGTTGAAAGAGCTTCCCCTCCTATGAAAACTATCAAGACGTATTTGCGTAACTAGATGAGGGACGATTTTCTCATTAATTAATTGGTGTGTTACTTCGAGAAAGAGATATTTCTTGAAACTAAAAATGAAATCATTTTGGATCATTTTCAGAATATGAAAAACTGTAGGAATTTGTTGCCATATAAATATTAATGGTTGTACTTCTCTTTTCAATTTATTTTGAACTTTGTATTTCTTAAATTATGTTTAATGATTACAATTATATTGATCTTTTTTTATTATATAATGGAATTGTGCCTCTGTATAAAAACATTATTGGCTCTGTCACTACTTAATATATAATCCCGAGAAGAATGCAAAACCCAAATAAGTTGGTACATCCGTTCCTCAATAATAGTGTGTTCTATTGAGGTATAGTTCGAATTATCGAGCCTTAAAACAAACTGAGTAGCGCAAAGGATATTAAAAAGCTTAATCACTGTTAAGCCATTTTATGGACAACATGAAAAATCTGTTTAAGTTTTGATGATTATTTACAAAACAACTGAAAAGGTTAAGCAAAGAACGTTGATGATGCATAATGCTCGTTGATAAAGCTTGAGAAGTTAAACAAGCAATGTTGCTCATCCTCAACACACGTTGATAGATATGAGCTCACACTGGCCCAAATCTAAAATGGCATCAATGCCCACTAATGATTTAAGAGCGCACACTAATGGTATCTCTAATGTTCTAGAAGTTATTTCTATGGTTGTTGGAAATGTTGATGAATCAAGAACGAGCAAAGTTGCTCTCGTATGATTTCTGGGAAATCATTAGAGTGTACTAACAATCACTAAGGCATGTTGTCGTTGTTACACTCTAGATTCATCGAAGTCGCAACAAAATTCTTATCTTGAAGAGACGTTATTAAATTAAGAACGTTCATTAGTAAATGCATCATTTTTAAGATAGATTCAACAACGCACATTGTAGAGAAACAATGCGCGCAATCAATGTGTTGGTCAGATACTGACAAATCTGATACGCTCATCGGGAATTTAAAATTTGAATATTCCCTCGCACAAAGTGATGTCAGTTTCAAAGGTGCAATCTTTAAAAGTCGATAAGTCACACTGATGATTCATTAAGGCGCGTTGAAGATATTATATGTCACGACCCATTCCCGACACCATAATCGACGTAGGAGGCGAACAGTCTATGAGAGCCCGGCCTATCTCGCACAAGCCTCATAGGATCATAAGCTCTACTCATTCATTTATTAAAACATTTACAAAAAAACATATATAAGTATATGAAAATAATATTCAACATATATATAAATATCTCCATATATATTATATGAAAATATATACAAAGCGATCTAATCGCAAAACAATGTATAAACGTTAAATACACAAACCCCATAACCCTACAACATTTCGATATGGAGCATCTACAACATCAGACGTAGCCCGACAAAAAGGGCACTACTAACCAATAATATCTATGTGTCTCACTGGGCTGGGAGATGTCCGAAGGTTGCTGAGTCAAGTCAACCTGTCATCATAGAAACAAGACAACATAGAGATACAAAGGGGTCAACCCAGTGAGTGAGGGATAACACTCCAGACTGTCTCATACGTGCCTCACAAAGACTGGTTTGAAAACCATTTAAAAACTATCACATGCGGTATACAACAGGTATATGTATATACACACTATATACATAGTATCATTTCCAGGAAAGACGTTTCTAAAATATTTGCACCAAAAGCAAACACATACACTTTAGTAAAATACTATCCGTAGTATTTCATTTTTCCTGAAAACATCATATACTTATCATGGGACCATAGAAATCATGGTGTGGTTTATGTCACTCTCCTACCATATTATGATCATAGTCATGCCATCAATCCATAATCCAATCATGTTCCATCGTCAGAACTGCATGGCTACCGTCTACCTTGATAGCTAGGTTATCATATGCGATGGTATACCAAAGGCGATGGTATACCAAAGGCTACGCACCCCGTAGGGAAGGTGCCCCACAATCAAAACATAATCAAAATCATTCATATATCATCATCAAATCATGTAGAAAACATATATATCAATATATATATATATATATCATTCTTCAAAACAAATCTATGAATAATATTCACATACTCTTTTCATATAATTAACCAATCTGTAGATTAGTTCGATTTCAAACATATGTTATACACATCAAAAACAATATAAATTTCAGAGACACAGCCTATGTATCTGAAGCTGTCATCCACTCACCTGGATGTCCAAGCTCTAGGAATCCAAATCAAGCACCGCTGGTGCGTGGCTGCTGGTGCTGATAAGCACAAGATGCTATAACAAATACAACATAAGAATGATCAAATATGGTACTGTGGTCGTACCCAAAATGCGTGTAATGTAATGCATATGTAACAATCAGAGATCGCTCAAAATCCCCCAAATTCTCCAAATTAATCAACTACAAAACGTCACAATTTGGTCCCTCGGAACCACTGTTTACTCGAGTTACCCAGAGCTAACTCGAGTTAACTGATGTTTGATTTACTCAAGTTAACCAATGAATAGTTGGAGTAAATCATGCCTTACTTTACTCCATTTAACCCAACTTAACTCGAGTAAATCATGACATATCTTACTCGAGTTAACCCAACATAACTCGAGTAAATCTGGGCTTATCTTACTCAAGTTAGCTAAACATAACTCTAGTAAACCACTTTTCCAGATTATCCAGCTCGATCAATTACTCAAATCAACTGATAAAAATAATTCTTAAACCACTAGATATACTCTAATCATCCTCCTGAACATGAATCTATACTCCAATCGATCAAAACAACACGAATTCTCACCAATTCACCCTGAATCCGAATTAAACCTAGAACCTAATATACATGACCATACAGAAAACATGAGGAAAGAGAGGATTAAAGACCTAATATTACCTCAAAAAATCCAAAGGAAGTGCTGAGGAACAACTTGAGAGAGATTTGAGGAGTATGAGAGGAGTGGATCGAAAGAAATGAAAACTTGAGGTCGATTTCAGGTCTTTAAAGACAAAGAACACTGACTTGTCGTTCCCAGATAACTCAAGTTACTCAATGATATAACTCGAGTTATATAGACCTTTTCTAACTCGATTTGAAATTATGGATAACTTGAGTTATATAAAGGTCAGACAACTCTAGTTACCTCTAACTCTAACCCGAGTTATCCACTCTCCAGACTCATTACTCAAGGTTCTAGAACACAATCCTACATGCTCATTAGCTTAATCAACTATCAATCTAAACTCCTATCGCTATAGGGAATATAGCCGGAACGGGCGGAATATTCATTATCAAGGAACACTAATGATACAATGCTGATGAAAGATGTTTTTAAAGCAAAAGTATTGGAGCCTTGCCAACACTCGTTAATGAATTTCAACACACGCTGATCATTGAAGACATACTTGAAGAACTTGTGTTAACAAGGAAGAATGCTCGTTGATGACAGTGACGTCAATTAAAATCAGAATGTTGCTCGTCTCTCACAACGACTATTTTAGGGATACAACGGCTATATTTCAAAGACTCCAAAAATTGGAAAAAAAAAAGGAGAGACTTTCCAAGAGTGTGCTAAAGCTTTGCAAATTTGATTCTTAACTTTCTCTCTCTTTAAGCTTACTTACATTCTTATACCAACTAAGCTTTGATTTGTATTTCAGTTATTAAGTTAGCGTGAGATTACTAATTTTACTTTGGGAATCCACTTGTATTCAAGCTTTGGTGTTAAAGCTTGATGATAGTATATGTTTGCTTGTTGAAGTCTTAAAAAACAAGAGTTCTTGCTAGTTAGCCTTAAAAACTAGTGTTGGTTTTTTTGTTTTGGTCTGAAAACAAGTGTGTAGAAGGTTTCTTGTGAGCCTGTAAAACAAGGATTTGTAACGGTTTGCCTCCACTCGCAAGTGAGGAAGAATTAGTGGATTCAAAACTCTCTAGTGAGCTAGAGAAGTGGATGTAGGTCAAGGAGGAACAAACCACTATAAATCAAAGACTTCTCTCTTTTATCCCTTCATCTCCTTACTGCCACTAATTTATCTTTTGTGGTTGTGTATTGCATTTAACTTCTATTTTGGTTTTTGACATATCGTGCAAAATTTTACAAAAATTTTCAAATTTACAACTTGAATCCAATTCATCCTCTCTCTTGGATAGCTATATCGGGATTACAATTGATATCAAAGCTAAGACTCAATATTTTAAGGTCTAACAACCTTGAGTGTAAGATCCAAAATGACATCTATGAGAGACATTTCTAAGTATGAAGGTTTGACTACTAATAGAGCTCTTTTGTTTGATGATAATGAGTATGTTTATTGGAAGATAAGAAACAAAAGGTAAGAAGGCTACACATTGGTGTAAAAGAACCAGGATGTATTTGGTGATTGAAAAGTATGATTCTGATAGGTTCATAGACTTTGCTGCTTATAAGAGATAATTGTGTAACTTTTCGGATTGTAGGGTGTTTGATTTTCGAAGTTTGAAGGAAAGGGGTTTAGATTTGATTTCTGACTTTAAGAAGTATGGGTTGAAAGAGTTCTATAAGGAGAGTAGAAACTATCATCCCGATCTTTTTCGAGAATTTTATGCTAATGCTAGCATCTATCAAGATGATGAAAAGGATGAATTTAGTGTTGAGTTTGAAGTAGGTGTTAAAAGCTGAGTAAATAGGAAAGAAATTCGAGTAACAGATGAGTTGCTACACAAGCTCTTCCAGCTGCCTCGCAATGGTTGTGTTCCGAAGAAGGAAAAGAAAAGGTAAAGGAATTTATTGACGAAGAGGGAAATTTAGTGGTTGTGGACAAGGATGAAGTCTGAAAGCATTTGTTGAACAACTCTGGAGTTGTTGAGGTTGATGTGGAACTGTTAGATCAAAATGATCTCGTAGTTCATTTGAGAATGGTGCATTTTGCACTAGCTAAGCTTTTCAATCCACGATCTCACACTCAAGCCGTAATGACATTTCAAGATGAAATAACCATTTATTTGTTGAAGACTGGAAGGACAATCTATTTTTTGATAATGGTACTGAATTCATTATGGACAAAGTGAGGAGTTTCAAGAAACCAACTTTTGACAACTTAATGAAGCAGAGAAAGGAAAGCATTCCTTATGTAGTCACTTGACAAAGATATTTGAGTATTTCAAGGTTGATTTCTTTGGGTACAAAGAAGAGCAAGTGGTTGAACTCACAAGGTTAGACAATAAAATTTGAAAAGTATGAGGCTTTTAAAAATAGTGGACAGAGGCTTTGTTTACCATCCTTACCTTAGAAGTGATATTTTTTTTGTCAACAAGAAGGATGAGAAACATTGACCTAAATTGGAGGAAATGATTTTCAAGAGAATAGTTGTTGAACCAAAGAAAATCATTAAGCAAAGGGTGGAAGTAGGTGAAGGAAGAAAAGAAAGCAAGAGTATAACTAGGGAAGAGTTTTTAGAGTTCAAAACTCAAACTGAAGAAAGATTATTTCAGATGGAAGAGCTTTAAAAATTGATCTTCAAGAGCTAGGAGAGTATGAGAACAAGAAAGAGGATCGATGAAATAGAAATTCTTATGTTCTCAAATAAACCTCAGGAGAACATCCCATCGGCTTTTACTGCCCCTGAAACTGAAGCACAAACCACATGCTCAAAATTGAATGAAGAGGTCTTGGAAATGAGTAGACAAGTTGTGGCATCTATGAAGGACGAAGGTGAAAAAGAGTAAAGATAACAAGATTATGAAAGAACTATCTCATAAGCAAATATGAAGGTTGAACGAACTAAGTGGGCTGAGTTTCAGTCTGTCATGGTTGATAAGGTTGGGAACTTGGCTAAAACGATGCTAGGAGAAGCACAAATTATGGAAAAGGAACAAGTTGTTTAGTCTGAAACGGCTGAGGTTGAGCAAGATCAATCACACAGTCCTTAAATTATGCAGATTACTCACAAAGGCCAATCAGTTGCAATTATCCTTTCTGACATTGATGAGAGTCCTAAGGATATTGATCAAACAGATATTGATCACAAGGAATTGAATCTCAATGTGCCATCAAAATAAGCATCCGAAGTTCATTCTCCATCCAACTCAAAAGCTTGATTTCAGTTGCCTCGATCCACATTCTGCATATTTTGTCCAAACATTTTACAGTCATATCATCATTTTCTCTCTCTCTCTATATATATATATATATATATATATATGTTTTGTACATTTTCTATCAATGTTTGGTTATGACTCATTAAGAATGTTTTGCTATGAATGAAAAATCCTTGATTTCTCTTGAAATTGCTATGAATGTCCCTATTCTTCTCGTTACTTGATTACCTTTTTTATTAATGACAAAAAGGTGGAATAATATTGAGTTTATGTTGTGTTTAACAAAGTGACAAGGTTTTTCAGCCTTGATCAAATTTATTTGAATTTAAGTGTTAAAAATAGGTGCATAAACTGAAGGGGAGTGATAAACTCTTAAGTGGTTTTGCCATCATCAAAAAAGGGGAGATTGTTGAATCATTTTATGGACAACATGAAAAATCCATCTAAATTTTGATGATGATTTACAAAACAACAGAAAAAGTTAAGCAAGGAACGTTGATGATGCATAACGCACGTTGATAAAGCTTGAGAAGTTAAACAAGCAACATTGATCATCCTCAACACACGCTGATAGACATGAGCTCATGCTGGCCCAAATCCAAAATGGCATCAACGCCTGCTAATGATTCAAGAGCGCGCTCTGATGGTATCTCTGATGTTCTGGAAGTTATTTCTATGGTTGTTGGAAACGCTGATGAATCAAGAACGCGCAGAGTTGCTCTTTTATGATTTCTGGGAAATCATTAGAACATGCTAACAATCACTAAGGCGCGTTGTCGTGGTTACACTTTAGATTCATCGAAGCTGCAAAAAAATTCTTATCTTGAAGAAACGTTATTAAATTAAGAACGTCTGTCGATGAGTAAAGGTGTCATTTTTAAGATGGATTCAACAACGCATGTTGTAGAGAAATAACGTGCATAGTCGATATGTTGGTCAGATACTGACAAATCTGATACGCTTCTCGGGAATTTAAAAGTTGAATATTCCCTTGTATGAGGTGATGTCATTTTCAAAGGTGCGATCTTTAAAAGTCGATAAGGCACACTGATGATTCATTAAGGTGCGCTAAAGAGATTATCAAGGCACACTAACGATCCACAAGGAACTCTAATGAAAGATGTTTTTCAAGAAGAAGCATTGGAGCCTTGACAACACACGTTAATGACTTTCAACACACACTGATCATTGAAGACATACTTGAAGAACGCGCATTGATGACAATGATGTCAATTAAATCAGAATGTTGATCATCTCTCACAATGGCTATTTCAGGGATACAATGTCTATATTTCAGAGACTCCATATAAATAGAGTCGTCCAAAAAAAAAGAGAGAGACTTTCCAAGAGTGTGCTCAAGCTTTGCAAAATTGATTATTGACTTTCTCCCTCTTTGAGCTCACTTACATTCTTATACCAAATGATTTTTTATTTGCATTTCATTTACTGAGTTGGTGTGAGATTACTGATTTTACTTTGGGAATCCACTTGTATTCTAGCTTTGGTGTTAAAGCTTGAGGGTAGTATATGTTTGCTTGTTGAAGCCTTGAAAAACAAGAGCGGTTGCTAGTGAGCTTTAGAAACTATTGTTGGTTTTCTTGTTTTGGCCTAAAAACAAGTGTGTAGAAGGTTTCTTGTGAGCCTGCAAAACAAGGGTTTGTAACGGTTTGCCTCTACCCGTAAGTGAGGAAGAATTAGTGGATTCAAAACTCTCTATTGAGCTAGATGAGTGGATGTATGTCAAGAAAGACCAAACCATTATAAATCGAGGACTTATGTCTTCTATCCCTTCATCTCCTTACTATCATTAATTTATTTTTTGTGGTTGTGTATTGGATTTAACTTATGTTTTGGTTTTTGACATATTGTGCAAAACTTGACCAAAGTTTTCAAATTTACAACTTGAATTCAATTCACCCCCTCTTGGATAACCATATTGGGATTACAATCACTTGTTTAAAGTTCAAGCATGTTCATTTAGTGTTCTCAGCTCTTTATGAATATCACCATCGGCTCGAGTGATTGGTATGTTACATTCACTTATTAAGATCATCATAAAAGTCTACTAAATTGTAACTTGAGTGTCAAAAAGCTCTCAAGCGTAAAGATCCCTAACTTTTCTTCTTTCTTATTGTAGAATTTCTTAGGATTGTTTATCTTCTCTTGTCACATAATCAGAGGCAACAACACAACATTTGTAAAACAAAAAATTCATTTTCTAAAAATTAGTCCTCTCACATCTAACTTCTTGTTACTTATTACTTTATAAGCTTTATTTCCATTAGTAGTATCGTGCTCACTACTCACATCGCCTAGGCGTTGAGACAATATCTCAGTAGAAGGGTTTAGCATCCGACCGTTGCAAGACATGTTTCACATGTTAGAATCCGTACATGATGGACTAATATGTAATTTGGTTTAATAAGTGCTAAATTCTTATTGGTTGTAGGAGAGATATTATTTTAGTGTTTACTTAATGAATAAGTCATGTTGATGGACTATAGCCTAAGCCCACTAGGAAACCCTAAACTGGTCCTCTCTCTACCTATAAAAGAGATAATTATTCTCTGTCAAATTAAATGTACGTACAAAAACTCTAAAGAGGCAAGGAGAGAGAACCACAGTTTAGTCTTGCTCTTGTTCGTGATGGTTTGTTCAAAATCGATTTTAGCCATGGAGCAAGGTACGCTTCTGCTTTTAATTACGTGCTCTGTGAAAATTATAGTGTTTTAAGATCATAGGCATAAAGATTGATGCAAAATTATGATTAATTGATGACTACAATTAAATTTTACATGTGGTATCAGAGCCTTAGGTTAGGAGCTTTATAATTTTCCAATAACGATTTAATTGATTTTTGTTCCGCTGCCTCTATTTAAGCTAATAGTTATGATTTCGTAATGGGATTTGATGTTTCGGCAAATTAAATTTTAAATTATTGCTCTTTGATGTTGTGTCGTGATATTAATTAATTTACGGTGTCCAGTCCATGAAATCGTGATTCTGGGTTGTTAACTTTATTGGCTTTCGAGATTCGGTGTCTCCTAAATCCGTATTGATTTTCATGTTCATATTCGAATTCACTGAATTGTGGTTCTATGATCGGACTTGTGGGTTTTCTGAATTCTATTAATAATTGCTTCACTGGATGGCTATGAATTCGGTTCCAAGTCCTGGGTTTTCAACTACATGAACCCCTGAGGGTTGGCCGAGCAAAACAGGATACGGTAGGCTGACCTCAGTTTACAGCGGGGGTTCGAGAAGTGGAAATGACGTAAATCCGGGTTATTCGATTGTCACTCGGACATGTGTTTGCATAGAGTTTGGTTGCTCAGGTCCTGCCTGTTTGTTCTCGGTGAGGTGCTACGGTGATCACACTCATGCACGGACCCAAGTCTGCTGTCGGATGTCAGCTATGGCTCACAGGAACATTTCATAGCGGGGAGGATACCTTCCGGTTTAAGCCTGCATGGTAACGCCCAGCAATGGTGCACTATCTACCGGTTGCCCCCACCTCCCTTTTTTTGGCAAAAAAAAAACTACATGATTTTGTCTTTACATGGGCTTTTACGGATTTGCTGTAACATGTCGTTATCTCATGCAATAATGATCAAGTGCATGAAACTGATTTTGATTTTAAAGATTTGTTGTGACATGTCATTAAGGAAATTTGCTTTCTGGGACAAACTGAAACTTGTTTGTCACTAAGAGGCAGTCACTGCAAATTTCTAAGCACGTTAATTCAGTTCCAATTCCCTATAATGATTAAAGGTCTTAATTATTTCATTCATTAAATTGAATTGGAATTAACAGTAGCCATCAACGGTTTCAAATGACAATAAATTAATAATTATAGTTTTATTATGTCGTTATTTTATTGTTAATGCCTTATGATGATGATTTACGTTTACATTGGCATATAATATATGATGCTTTGTTTTAACCACTTGTTGTGTATTGAAGTGGGAATGTATTATTTAATTCGATATTCATATTAAAGTAATTTGTTAGTCACCAAAGTCGCCAAATTAGAAATTGTTTATGGATGTCGAATTAAATAAAGTTCAGTTACTTATGATTATGTAATGCTAATAGATGACATGATAATATACATAATTGGTACATTGAAGTTCATGTTTATAAGATATTTAAGATTACCCAAAGATAATCAGTTCATTTATATTCGTAAACATAACTATGGTTAATTAATATGCTTATTTAAATATGTTTAGTATATCCAAAGATAGCAAGCATGTCTAAGTAAAGTATATTACCAATTATGTCATTATTTAGCATCAATTATAGTTATTTGTATGTTGTTTGTTTTGCCCAAAAGAGAACTTTCAATATTCATGTATTGTTGAATGATGTTTGAATCTGCATTAATGATGAGCATTTGATGTTTTGCAATATCTGTTTTGTTGCACTTCATTCGCAAACCGTGTCTATGATTAAGTTTAATGGACTTAATTTCACAGAATGGTCCGAACAAACTCAATTTCGCTAAAATGTCCTAAATCTTGATTTGGCACTTGTGATTGAAAAGCATGCTGCTTTTACTGCCAATAGTAGCACTAATGAACAATCTTTCCATGATGCTTGCGAAAGATCAAATAGACTAAGTTTAATGTTTATGTGAATGACTATAGCTAGCAACATTAAGGCTACTATTCCCAATACTGAAAATGCTAGGGATTTCTTAAAGTTGGAGAACATCTCTAAATCTGAAAGTACATGGGAATGGAAGTGGGTGAAAAGTTCCTTATGCAGTTTATTATAATCTCGTTACCTCCTAAATATGGACCATTCCAAATGAGTTACAATACTATAAAAGATGAATGGAGTGTAAATGAATTACATAGTATGCTTATTCGGGATGAAACAAGACTTAAGAAACAAGGTATCCACTCTGTCAATCTCGTGGGGCAAAAAGGAACTGTTAAGAAGCCCATTAACAAGAAAACAAGGGTGTCTAAAAACTGCATAATGTTAATGGAGCATCTAATTCAATCCACAAAAGGGAACCAAAAGGTGTGAAGTGTCATTTCTGTAAAAAAAAATAGGACACTTACAGAAAGATTGCCAAAAATGAAAGACATGGTTTGAAAAGAAAGGTAAGCTTAAGGCTTTCGTATGTTTCGAATCAAATTTGGTAGAAGCTCCTTCTAATACTTGGTGGATTGATTTTGGATGTACCACTCATGTTACTAATGTGATGCAACAATTCCTTACGACCCAAACCATAAAGCCCAATGAAAAGTTTGTATTTATGGGAAATCGAGTCAAAGCTCTTGTTGAAGCTATTGGAACCTACTGTTTAATTTAAGGTACTGGAAACCATCTGGACTTGTTTCAAACTTTTTATTTTCCTTCTATTTCCCAAAATTTAGTTTCTTTGTCTAAACTTGATGCATCTGAATATTCTTTTAAATTTGGGAATGGATGCTTTAGTTTGTTTAAACACAATTCCTTTATTAGTTCTGGTGCTCTTTGTGATGGCTTGTATAAACTAAAGCTTGACAACCTTTTCTTTGAACCCTTGTTGACATTGCATCACAATATTGGAAGTAAGCGTGGTTTAGGAAATGAAAGTTCAGCTTACTTGTGGTATAAACGATTGGGTCACATATCCAAAGAAAGATTGAGAAGATTATTAAAGAATGAAATCCTTCTAAATTTGGATTTTACTGATCTTAATATTTGTGTGGATTGTATTAAAGGAAAACACACAAAATACACAAATAAGAAAGTTACCACAAGAAGCACACATCTCCTTGAAATAATGCACATTGATATTTGTGGGTCTTTCGATGTTTCATCATTTAATGGAGAAAAATATTTCATCACCTTTATTGATGATTTTTCAAGTTACGGTTACGTCTATTTGTTGCCCAATAAATCTCAATCAGTAAATGCTTTAGAAGTGTTTATCAACGAGGTTGAAAGACAATTAGACAGAAAGGTGAAAATTGTCAGGTCTGACAGGAATGGTGAATATTATGGAAAATATGATGAAACTGGCCAAAACCTCAGTCTATTTGCTAAGTTCCTTGAAAGTCGTGGCATATGTGCTCAATACAAAATGCCAAGAATGCCGCAACAAAATGGTGTTGCAGAAAGACATAATTGTACCTTAAAGGATATGGTCAGGAGTATGTTAAGTAATTCTTCTTTACCCTTATCATTGTGGATGTATGAATTAAGAATTGTCATGTATTTATTGAATAGGATTCCTAGTAAGGCAGTTCCAAAGACTCCTTTTGAACTGTGGATTGAAAGGAAACCTAGCTTAAGGCACTGCATGTTTGGGGTTGCCCAACATAAATAAGAATTTACAATCCACATGAGAAGAAATTGGATTCAAGAACAACCAATGGATTTTTCATTGGTTATCCAAAAAAGTCTAAAGGGTATAGGTTTTACTGTCCTAACCATAGTACAAGAATTGTTGAAACTAGAAATGTCTAGTTCATTGAAAATGGCGAAGTCAGTGGGAGTACTATGAAACCACGCAAAATAGAAATTCAAGAAGTTAAAGTGCAAGTCCCTTTTCCAGTAACTTCTTCTCAAGTTTTGGTTCCTACACATGTTGGACTTGATAATGTGCAAGATCAACATATGGATGATGATGCCCTACAAAATGAAGCCATTAACAATGAGCCTGCAATGAATGAACCATAAGGAGTAGCATTAAGAAGATCTCAAAGAGAAAGGAGATATGTTTTCCCGAATGATTATTTGGTTTACCTACAAGAGTCAGAAAATGACTTAAGTATAGATAATGATCCAGTTTCGTTTTCACAGGCCATGGAAAATGAAAATTTTGTGGAAAGGTTTGATGCCATGAAAGATGAGTTAAAATCCATGGAAACTAACGGAGTCTGGGAACTCGTTGAATTGCCTGAAGGTTGTAAAATAGTCGGTTGTAAGTGGCTCTTTGTAACGAAACACGATGCAAAAGGCAAATCATATGACGTAAGTCCAGACTTGTTGCCAAGAGTTTCACCTAAAAGAATGGTATTGACTATAATTAGACATTTTCTGCAGTTTTTAAAAAGGACTCATTCAGAATTGTTATGGCATTGGTAGCTCAGTATGATTTAGAGCTCTATCAAATGGATGTGAAAATTGCCTTTCTGAATGGAGACTTAGAAGAAGAAATTTACATGGACTAACCAGAGGGGTCTATGGTGGAAGGAAAGGAGCACAAGGTGTGTAAACTTAAGAAGTCAATATATAGACTAAAGCAAGCTTCCACACAATGGTATTTTAAGTTCAATAAACCCATTACTCCATTTGGATTTAAGGAAAACATCGTTGATCAATTCATATATCTAAAAGTGAGTGGGAGCAAGTTTGTAATTTTAGTTCTATATGTTGACGATCTTTTGCTTGATACTAATGATCTTGAAATGAATGATTTGGGTGAAACTAAACAATTTCTCTCTAAAAACTTTGAAATGAAAGATTTGGGTGAGGCATCCTATGTGATAGGAATTGAAATATTCCATGATATATCACAAGTATTGTTAGGGTTGTCTCATAAAGCTTATATCAATAAAGTTTCAGAGAAATTGAAAGTATTGTGATACTTGCAAGGAATCACATGCTCACTTATAAAAAAAATTACATCATCTAAAGGTGATTGGATATGCAAATTCAAACTAAGCTAAATGTGTTGACACTAGAAAATTCACATTTGGCTATGTGTTCTTTCTATCTGGAGGAGCAATTTCATGGAAAAGTGTGAAGCAGTGTGTCGTTGTTGAATCCACTATGGAGGCCAAGTTTGCAGCATGCGTGGAGGTTTTTATTCATGGTTTATGACTGCGAAACTTTGTTTCAGGACTTGGAATTGTCGCCAGTATTGCCAAGCCGCTGAAAATTTATTGTGATAATTTCGCAGCAGTCTTCTTTTCAAGAAACGACAAGTATTCGAAGGGTGCTAAGCATATGAAAATTAAATACTTGGTCGTTAAAGAAGAATTTCAAAAACAAAAAGTGACAATTGAGCACATAGAACCAACCTTACAATTCCAAATCCTTTGACAAAAGGATTAGAACTAAAGACATTTAAAGAACATGTCGAAAGAATGGGCATTATTGAGTTCCATTAAGAATATATTAATGATGTTTGTGCATTATGATTATTTAACACTATGAGCTCAATTTAAATATTGTTTCTGATTTTAGTACCCTATTTTATGATTTATTGTATATACATGATTGATTGATATGGGTATTAGAATTTTTTTTTTCCAAAGACATTATCGTTGGACCATTATGACATATATCTCATAATGTATCATGTTATGTCTTGAACTAATATTGTGATACATAGAAGGAAGTATGTTAGATTAATTGATGTACAATTGATATGATCCTTATTAGTCTTTTGCTTAACAATGATTAATGTTATGACCAATGTAATAAAGGATTTAGCTTTTACTATGCATATTGTGTTGTTATTAAACCAATATGATCTTCCATGGGACAAGTGGGAGAATGTTAGAATCCATACATGTGGCCTATGGACTAATATATAATTTGATTTAATAAGTGCTAAATTCCTATTGGTTGTAGGCGAGATATTATTTTAGTGTTTACTTAATGAATAAGTCATGTTGATGGACCATGGCATAAACCCACTAGGAAACCCTAAATCGGTCCTCTCTCTACCTATAAAAGAAAATTATTCTTCATCAAATTAATTGTACGTACGAAAACTCTAAAGAGGCAAGGAGAGAGAAACATAATTTAGTCTTACTTTTGTTCGTGGTGGTTTGTTCAGAATTGATTCTAGACATAGAGTAAGGCACGCTTTCGCTTTTAATTACGTGCTCTGTGAAAATTATAATGTTCTAAGATCCTAGGCATCAAGATTGATGCAAAATTATGATTAATTGATGACTGCAATTAAGTTTTACATCACAACTCTACGAAATAAAACATTAATTCTTCTTCTAAAAGAATAATAGGGTTCAAAAACAAAGATTGGAAAAATTTATAGCGTTTACAAAATCACACGGAGGAGGGAAGTTTATAATAACGTCGGCAGAGATATATTATGTTACACATTCAATCATAATATTAATTTATGGATTTACACATATATAAAACTCCCATACAACACACCATCCAAAGAGTACAATACATGAAATGCCTCATTTCTTTTATTTAATATATTGGGAGTTGCAAACTTATTTAATATTGGTGGATCATGCTTATGCCTTGTTAAGGTGAGGGTCAATGTCCCTGCTGCAATGAACACAGAACTCTAGCAATGAGTGTGGATCAGGAGTATCTTCATTGAGCTTTTCATACTCCAAAGTCCAGTGAACTAAGCTTCCTGATCCCTTTGGAGTGGCTTGAACAATGAGCTTAAAGCTCTTGTACTCTTCCAACAGATCCCCTTCTATGACTTTGAATGTTGTTGAAAGGTTTTTGTCA
>CAODLS012493035.1:0-16936 GCA_948243855.1 Flueggea neowawraea | reverse complement strand
GAAACTCACTATAGACTCCTACATGAGAAATCACATGTTTTAACTTAGTCAAACGTTATTCGTAACAAGATGACAATAAAAAGCTATGATTAGATGTGTCATGAATCTTGTAGAGGAGTGATAGTGAGAGTGACAAATTTGCTCCTCTTATGAAGAGTGATATCTCTAGGCCACTTGATGAGTAGGATTGATGGAATGTATGCATACTCAAATGAATTATGAAAGGTTTATTAATGTCATTTGCATATCAATCTAATTGGGATCAAGAAACATATTAAGTAATATAAGGTTGACGTGTAACCATGTCTTATGCTTAATCTAGATATCGCGAGACGAAAGGACTAAATATCAAACTGTGAAAGGTAAACTTCGATAACCGACTCCACTTGATTTTTGGGTTACCATAATGTATTACTAGATATCGTTTATGGACAATGGGCCCAAGTTTTGGGACAAGGCCTATTGTCAATTTCGAGTAGGCCTATTGGGTCACACACTAGAACGAATTGGATTGACTCACAAATATTTTCTATTGTGGTAATTGAATTATTAAGATAATTAATTTAATTAATTATTAATAAATCAGGGTTCATTTATATCCTAAATATGATATAAGATATTATCCATTAATGTAATGGACTTTTAATTTAAATTGATTCTCATTAAATTAAGCATGTCTTGGGCATATTATGTGTGACATAAATTTTGGCCCATGTATGTTAGTAAGAGAATGATTTATTTAATGATAATATATCATGCAATTAAAAACCTAATAACATTAATTAACCATTGTAAAATGCGGCACATATATTGACTAGGTTAAAGTTTTACGAAGTCTTCTTTAATCATACTACATGTTGATTAAAACACCTAATTAAGAAAGGAGTCATGATTCTTGTATGACAAGAAACATTAAAACATGGTCTATATATGATTAGGGTTCACCATACACCTCCTATTTTGTAGGAATTATTATTCTTGTGTGCAAAGGAAAAATAAACCATAGTATGACTAGGAATTTCGGCACACACTCCTTCTTGAATTAGAAATTCTCATTCTTATGGGACAAGGAGGAATTCGGCCTAACCCTAGGGCAAACTTTAGGTTTTCATGTGTCTAAATAAGAGGCACACGTAGCTACTTTACTAAGGCTATGCTGAATTTGTGAGTGTCACCAACAAAGAGATAAAATTATTTTGTGAGATTTAGAATAGAGATTCTTATTGTTAATACACTCCACCATTCCAAAAGAGCTCGCTTGTGTGGATACCTTTAGACACGTTCGCGCAAAGGTAATGTGAGGGAAAGGAGATTCGTTTTATACTAAAAGCTAAACCAAATCTCATTCATCCATATACACTCTAGCTTCAATTTTAAGGTAAAATCACTAACCCTAGTCATTTATGTTAATGTGCATGGATCTTTGGTGGAATTCTAGGTTCAAAACTTTTGTTATTTCTACTGTCATGTATGTTTATGAATTTCATAACATAGTTACGAATTCCAACACTCTGGTTTCTTGCTTCAATATATTTACAAGCACATTAATGCCATTGCCACTTTGAATCAAGCCAATTCGGAAGTTTTAACCTGCCAAGCTTACCTATCAAGAAGTTCAAATTTATAACCGATCTACAACCAACATCTACTCAAACTAGTAGCAGAGCTAGAAAATTTAGAGAACAACATTAGAATAAGAGTATAAACATTATAAAAATCTCTGTTTGAAAAAAAAATGAACATATGAAAACTTTTTAAAAATTAATATACAATGACAAAAACTTATACAGAGTCATTTCATTGTTATGCAAAGTAAGTAAATGAGGAAACAACAATCACTCTCAATGCAAGTATACTAAGGGTTCACCTAAAAGGAAATGTCTTCAACTGTGGACATTTATCAACAGCAAACTTCTCCAATGAAGGCCATTCCAGTGTATCATCAATCCAAATACTCACTAACTTTGGTAAATCAACAAGTATTATGACATTCAAAATCTGAAAGGCGTGTCGATCCAGAACGTGGTCGTCAGATCTTGTAATTATTTCTTTAACTTCATGGCAAGATTCAACTTCCAAGTGGCAGAGGCTTGAGAGTTTCTGTAGCAAACTACAATAGAAAATGTTCTCCAACATTGGACATTTGAAAAGTACCAGAGTTGTGAGCTGATTGAGGGTCTCAGTAGATACAGGAGCTGGACCGTTCCAAATGCTCTGCAACTTGGAGACATTGCTTATGTACATCTTCTCCAAGGATCGGAACACGACATTTTTTATTTTAGTACCATCAAACATTGTCGCCATTCGATGCAGCCTTCAATCACACAAGTTTTCATATTATTGTTGCCACTGGGGTCGAAATCTGACAGTGCCACAACACCCTTATGCCCAATTAGCTCAAAAGCATCAGCTTTAGCAAGCACATGTTTTATTGCAGGGTCTATGTTCTCTCCATTAGCATATTTCAAGCAGTTGCAATTGTCATAATCATAATAATCAAGAATCTTATACCTGGAAAGACAATATTGATCAATAGAGAATGTAAGATGCGTCAGCTTTTCCAATTTGTCCGTACCCTGAATGATAGCTTCTGCAAGTTCACCCCACCATTGAATTTTTGGATCCACATCAATAACAAGATCTTCCAAGGAAGACATTTTGGAAATTACATTGTGTCAAACTTTCAACTGCCTTGATTTCATATCCCTTTTTGCGAATGGCATATGAAAACATCTTGGTTGTCTCCACGTTTGAGAATGACATGCGAATACACCATAGAAGATCCTAACAAACTATTTGAGCTGGTAATTAAGAAATTCTTATGCCTCGAATATCAAGTACCTCAAGATCCTTGAGCGCTTTTATTTCATTTGGGAAAGCCGCTTAATTTTTACAGGAATTTAAATACAGAGCTTTAAGATTTTTCAAGTATCTTACTGATGATGGTAATATACCAATATTTTTACGAAGATTTCTCATGGATTTAAAGAACATCTGAGGGACTTGTGTCAAACCAGTATTTCTCTGTAGTAGCAAAGTGGAGAGACTATTGCAATCTGGCCTTCCAGGTAATCTATCCAATTTAGTATCCATCAAAGAGATTCGCATTGCATCTTTTCAATCCTTGACATCTGGAAGTTCTCGTAACTCCTTACCAGCTTCCACCAAACATTTAAAGTCCGACATTTCTATTGAAATCTTAAGGGCCAATTTTCGAAAGACTTTGTCCGTCCTTACGTGGTTCATCTTCTCACCACTCTCCAACAAAGAAACGTGAATAAGATCCTTCAAAATCGTATAACCTTTACCCCTTGTTAACCGATCTGCTACACCAATGAATCCTTCGGCTTTCCAACATTCCACCAAATAATCTTCATATATGTCGCAACCTTCGGGATATAATGCACCATGCAGAAAGCAATGTTGTTTCCTCTCATCACGTAATTCATCGTAGCAGAATCTTAATAAATTAAGCACATCATCCATACTTTCGTCTTCAACACCAGGCCATCTTCTCAAATCTTGGTATCCAACTTGCCATAGATGTTGGGTTTCTTTAGCTCTAAAATTTATGGTTACTCGGAGTATCAGAAGGGGCAAATTACCACACTCCCTAACAATTTGCCTTGCAATTGGTTTTAAATCTGACTTTATTTGTCGACCTAGCTGTTCTTCAAAAAGTTTCAACTCATCATCTTCTGAAAGTGGTTTTACCTCAATTACATCATCGACAGACATAAGAAGACAAATTCCATGACTTCTAGATGCCAATACGACTTTGCTATCTTTGCCATTGTTGCAAATGCCAATATCATCTAGATCAAAGACTCTCCCAACACCATCCAATAGAAGTAAATACCTTTTGCTTTCAAACTGTTCAGTTATTAAAGAAGCAATTGTCTCAGTGCTACTGAAGTCCCCTAAGTTTATCTCCAGCTTTTTAGCAATTTCTAGCAGCAACTTCTCTTCATCCCATTCCTCTGTCAAAGTTAGGAAAATGACAATATCGAACATTCTGGCAATTTCCTCATTTTCCTTAAGATTTTGCATTATTGCTGTTTTCCCAACACCCACCTTCCCCTCAAATCCTTGTATTTTAAAAATAGCAGTGTCTTTCCGAAACTCTCAAAGAGTGATGATTTGTCTTCTATGTTCGAGCCTTTCGTTTTCCAGTGACTGGCTTTTGTGGTTTTTCAGCAACTACTTCTTTTGCATAATCACCGCCATCTTCCCAACATCTGAGCAGTTCATGACACTTCCCTTCCAAACGTTTGCTAAGATTCGAACGATTAAAGAAGTGAAAGGTTCTCTTTGCAGAGTGCATCTCTTTCTCATATTTAACTTTCAGGTTTTTCACATCCTTGTCAAGTTTTTCAGCCGTCGCAATCCATAGGTTCAATTCTTTGCTGACCCATTTTGTCTTATTCCTCTCTTTTTTGGCCATTACATCATGCCTCCTTGCATCCAATTTATATGCTGCATCTGTTAGAGACTGCCATTTTTCTCCAAGACTTTTTCCATACTCTATCTCTTTACCAATGGAAACAATTCCGTTTCTCACATCTTTGTATGCCTCACCTCCAATTCCAGAATCAAATTCATCCATTCCTGTTTTAGCAGAAAAAGAGAAACGAATTTAAATCCAATAAAAACCAAACAAACTTGTATGCTATGTTACCTGGACTTGGGTGCGGGGGTCGGATAAGGATACATATCCGTGTGTCAGAATCATTATTTCTCAAAATAGAGAATATGTAACCGTCGCAAAATTCATTTAAATAATAACAGAAGTTACCCTCGAGGAGTGGCCGAGCGGAACGGGATACGCTGAGCTCAGTTTGTAGTGCGGTTTCGAGACGTGGGAGCGGCGTAAGTCCGAATTTATCCGGTTGTCACTCGGGTTTGGGTTGCATAGAGCTGGATTGTTCAGATCCGACCCTCTTGTCCTCAGTGAGGTGTTACGGTAACCACACTCGTACACGAGACCAAGTCCACTGTCGGATGTCAGCTATGACTCACAGAAACATTCCGTAGCGAGGAGGGTACCTTCCGGTTTAAACCTGTATAGTAACGTCCAGCCGGAGTACGCCATTTACCGGTCACTCTCACCTCCCATTTTCTTGGGCAAAAAAAAAATAACAACAGAAGTTTAAATATGTAACCATCTGTTACAACTTTTAGTAATTATTCAATTTCCAAGTGTTGTTCATCGAATATAATTGTCTCCAAAGTTGGATAATTTTTTAGAACCCAAATACTACAGAAAACTTTTTCTCTACGGACTTCCAAAGGAAGCCCACCTCATAGATATATAGTAACTTAATTAACATTTAATTTAATTTAATTGTTCTCATCAATTTTTCTCCATCCAAAGTGATGCTTTGTTTACAGTGACATAAAATTGGGATAGCAAATGTGGAGTAATGTGTAGTTGAATTATTGGGAAAACAAATGTGCAGTAATATTCATGCATGAATTGAAAACCAACTTTCATTGTGGTCAATAATAATAATAATAAAAAAGAATTGAAAATGAACAGTCATTGAAGACTGCCGTGTCCAGATGACACTCACTGTGTTGGACAAGTATTCCGTGTCCTCACCCGTGTCGTGTCTTGTCGTGTTGTCCGGGTAACATAGCTTGTATGTAAAATTTTACTCATGACATCCAGAATGCTTTAAAATATTGTATATGAAGTTTTTTTTTCATGCATAATAGTCATATCTTTGTTGTCTTTAGTTTACACTCAAGGTTCATCTAAAATTTACAACAAAATAACAGTCATATGTACTTCTCTATCATGTATTATTGATCTTTTCTTGGTTCAGTTCTGCCATTGCCCTGATGTTTGGAGAAATTACAATGACAAGGTTATGCCCAAAAAAATTAGTTAATGGGTATAGAAAAGGAACAGTGCTCATCAAAGTGTGATAAAATCAAAATATGAAAGGAACAGGACGCCAAAGGAAGGAGAAACACTGATATACATCTAATATGTATCAACAATCAACTTTAAGTTCTTAGTTCTTACCTTTTTATTTTAATTGATGTCTATTATATTTAACATATTCTCTTCGTGCATACATAAAGATGATGATAGGTCAGGGATCAATGTTGAGCTAGAATGATCGATGGCTTTGAAGTCTGAGATTTGGGCATGGAATTTGTAATACGATAGATAACTGAGACATGAAACTTTAAATTATTGTACAGATGGATATGATGTGCTAAAACTCAGTAACTAGAAACATTGAAAGGCAATCCACCATGGCAAGAATTTCTTTACTATCTATTAAGGATAACAAAATTGAGCACAAGATTGACCAATAAATTACAGCCTACGAGATGAATGGAAGAAAAGCTATTAACAGATTGCGAAATCATAAGTAGCCATCAATTGAAGAACATGACTGTGATCAAATCATTTATGTTCTTTCATTATGGTACAAAACGTTTTAATCATAAATGTAACATAATCTTTGATTAGCACCACTTAAATTTTACTGTTAATATAGTCATTGGATGCACACAAATACCACAGAAGGAAGTTTAAAGAAATGGCAATATAACCAACATAGAACTTAGATCACTTTTAGAATAGTCAAACTCCTTTTTACAAGGTTACTGATACATAATGCAGCTTAAATCATTAGACAATCCCTAAATTAAGTAACCAATATTTTTTTTTTCTTAAAAAAACACTAAAATGCAAGCACCTAATGATTAATTATGAAATTAAGTGCTAAAACAGAGCAAAATTAGTAAATTGATCCACCACAAAGTAGTTTATGCATATATCATCTTTGAAATTAATCTATAAAGACATGCATAAATCTTTGTTTATTAAACTTCCACCACTCAAAAAAACAAAATGCATATGTAATACAAACCTCTCTGAAAAAACAAAATCGCAAAAGTCAAACAAATTAAAAACCAAATTAATTCTTAGAAGTTAGAATCATAGGCTACCAAAGTGAGAAAAGCTTTCACTTTGGTGGGGTATTAATGAACTCACCTGTAAACCCAGAATTCGTTTGCAGTGACTTTGCTCTTAGGCCGATTATCTGGTACGGGCAGACATGCGAAATTAACTGAAACAGCACTAAGAAAGAGAGATCTATTAGCAACTCTGAGCTGCTAATACTAGAGTTGTTAGAGCATCTCCAAGCCTAACTTTAAAACACAAAGAAAGAGTTGGAGATGCTCTAATCCAACGTCAAAACTGAATTTTTTTAATTTGATACAGTAATTTGCTACAGTAACGCTACAGTAAAACGTTAAATATGGCGTTTTACTGTAGCAACTGTAATTTTTTTAATTTTTTTAGTCTTTTCTTATTTTATCTAAAATACTTTAAATTAATATTAATTAAACTCAATTTATTTTAAATTAATATTAATTAATTACAATCATATAAGTATTAATTAAATATTAGACTATTTTATATTATTGTATATATTTTGATTAATTATGTATAACTTTCTTTTTAATTGTTCTTATGTCGTGTGTATTTTTTTAAAGTTAATTAATGTAATATTTATTTGTTTGTTTGTGTTTTTATTATTAATTTTTAATTATAAATATATGACGATTGATTATTTTTTATATTTAATTAAAATATATTATTATTAATTTATAAGTATTAATAAATTTTCACAATTAATTTTGTTTAACGGGTAATAAGAAAAAATTAAGTTTATATTTAACTTATGGAAAAAAAGTTAGAAAATGGAAGTAAAAGGAATATTCTGATAATATTTTTTTTTAAAATTTGAAATAGAGTTGTGGATTGAAAATGATTTTACTGTAATAATAGTATATTTAAAATTTTAGAGTTAAAAATAAAATTTTGAATTGAAAATGGTGTTAATGAAAGAAACAAACTAGAGAGAAAAAATTTATGCAGAGAAGCTTACAATGGTAAGATGAAGTATGAATGAGTTGCAGTTCAGTCAACGCTTCATTTTAAATGATCTTTTTTCCTTTTCTTGATCGGAAGCTTCACTTTACAATCATTATTTAGCTGGACAAAAGGGAAAACTTTTCTACTATAACAAATATATATTTAGAACCCATGCCCCTCAACGTTCACATATTTCTTAAATGAGCAACTCGGCAAATTTTTTTATTTCAATTTAGACCTTTGGTTATTAATGTCAATCTTTAGTCAAATAAAGTTCATTTGTGGGATTAGATTTCATGGGAATAATTATTTCATGCCAAAAGTATCGTTACGTAAGTTAATGTTTCGTCAATCCAATAGAAATAATAATATTTCACTTTAATTAATTTAGAATTTGACTACTTAATTGAAAGAATACAAGTAAGCATCTAAAATATCAAGCCTAAGAATTTCGACATAAGTAAACTTAAGAAAAACATAGAGTTAATTATGTTAGGAGCCACAAATAAAATACCGAATTTGATAAATTGGCCCCACAATTTCAATTTTTTTAAATGAAAACACGCTTAAACTTTACAAATACCATATTTCTGGAACTTATTTTGAAGAATGTTAGATCTGTTAGGTACATAACATCAACAATTCATGTTTTGGCCTCTCAATTTTTTTGCTCAATTTTCTCTCTATTCAACAAAACTCTATGCTCTCTCTCTCTCTCTCTCTCTCTCTCTCCCCCTTGGTTCTCTCTTCCCTCTCTCTATCGAAACCCTATCTCTCTTGCCTACCACCCTCCCTCCTCCGTCGCAGCTCTCGTTCTCTCTCATCAAGGTGTCGTTCTCTCTCTCTCTCTCTCTCTCTCTCTTTCTTTTGTCTCTCATTCTCTTCAGGCTTCTGTTCGCCTTCGTTCTCTCTCTCCTATGGTCTGCCTTCGTCGGTTCTCTCGTCCGCCTTGTTCTCTCTCTTCTCTGGTTCACTCTCATCCGTAACCTTCAATTCTCTCTCTTATCTTGTCCGTTATCACGTCGTCCTATCTCTTCTTTGATTCTCTGTCTTCTCTCGCCTCGTTCTCCTCTTCATCGCTACAGTTGTTCTTCACTCTGTCTTCGTCGATCTACAAGTTTCAACAGACTAATGGCGGGGAGTAGTGGTGAATGAATCAGAGGGCGATAGCTAGGGTTGGAAAACCCTCAAACCCTAGTTGTTCCTTCTTCTTTTAGATTTTAGGAATTTAGGCAAAGTTCTCAAAGTTTTTAAAAAAAAATTTGGAAAGTCCTTTTATACTTGTTTAATATGAAAAAAACACTTTTAAACACAATTTGTTGAGGTTGATTTTGTTTAATTTTATTGGTTTTTGTTTAGTTTGAATGATTTGGGCAAGGGTGATTACATTTGGAGACCTCCGTAGACTTTTGGAGACCTTCGTAAACCATTGGACACTAAATTAATTACCATTAAATAAAATAAAATTTCTAATATATAAATAATTGAGCTTAATTAAAAAAATATTACACAGAAAATTTATCGAATCAAATTTTTATAAAAAATTTGTGAGATTTGGACACCTTTGAAGAGTTTTGGAGTCTTTCTGAATTAAACCAAACTTCTTACAAAAAAAATTGTATCATAAACTCTCTTTTAATGACCTTTGGAGACTTTCTAGAAAATTATATAATTTTTTATTGAAATTCAGTTTTTGCTACAAAATCAATTTTTTGCAAAAATATCCCGATTTCTCGCGAATATGACATTTTTTAAATGAATTTTCTTTTTCCCTGGCATTTTTCAAAATTATTATTTTTGAAAAATATTTTTCAAAATTAGTATTTTATTTTGATATAAAAGTGTGATTTTTCCAAAAACATAACATGGTGTTGCTTCATTTTACATAGGGGTTCTCATGGGTTAGTTCGGTTCAGAGATTCGGTTATATCCGGAACCTCACCGAAGTCCCAAAGATCTGTTTACTTGGAACCGGAACTGAATTGAAGTCCCAAAAATTTCGGGAAAAAACAGGACAGAGTTTCAAAGATTTTGGGGCAAAAAAATGGACTGGTTCCGGTTTGGTTCTTAGGAATTTTTTTGAGTTAATTATCTCAGTTGACAATTTGAAAATTCAGATTTTCAGTAAAAAAACATATAGTTTCTAAATTATAATAATATAATATCTTAGTTTTAATTTTTAAGAATGTCATTTTTCAAACTCTTGACTTTTAAAAATATCAGATTCAATATCTAGATAAAATCTAATTTCTCTTCCATTTTCACAATTTTTCTCTCTCTTCAGATTCTCTCTTCCACTCTACCCAATTTTTTTTCTCTTCTCCGTTGCCTCGCTCGTCGGCGGTTTGCTTGTTGCTCGTCACTGCTTTGTTTTTCACTCGCCATATGAGGAAGAACAAGGTGATCTGAAAGTGCGAAGTGGTGGTTCGACAGTAGCACAAAGCTGGGGGGAGAGGGAATGGTGGCGGCTAGGGTTGGAACTTAGATGTTGCCCTAATGTGTTAATTACAAAATTGAACATTTTGGAGACTCTTAGAGACCTTAAAAAAATATTTTTAAGATTTATTTTTGTCTAAAATTTTTGGTTAAATCAAATAATTTATAAACATATATAATTTAGAAAATGACATATTAAAAATTCATTCAGCTAAATTCTTAAAAAATCGACTCCCAAAATTACCTTAATAAAAAATTACACGTTCTAAAGATCTTTGGAGATATCTGAAGACCTCTAGATACATTTAGAGATCTTTGAAGATCTTAGGAGACCTTCGTTGAAGACTTTGGAAACCTCTAGTGGAGACCCTTGCTGAATATTTCTGGAAACATCCAGTAGAGACTCCTCGAGATCTTTTCTGTTTAATTTGATTTTCTCTCAAAAAAATAATCTCTCAATTTCTCGTGAAAATGACATTCTAACAATCAATTTCTCTAATTTGGTGTTCTTGCAAATTAGATTTTGGGATGATATTTTTAAATATCAAATTTTTTAAGTTATTTTCAAAAGTGTGATTTTCCCAATTTTTTTCAAACAAAAACACTTGTGGAAATTGCCCTCTGCATCACCTTTTAAAAAGATATTACGATAATTAGAGAGTTTTTAAAAGATTGTCAGTTTAACAAAGCTACTTGCGTTTACAAATAAAGCTGATACTAATCACTAAAATAAGCAAACACGTTTCAACGGAGACAGAAATCATGGCCCCTTCATTTCTGTTCAACAGTTATAGCCAATATTATCCTCTTCATTATTTTTTTTTTAAATCAAAAGGCAGTTTATTCCTATGATCTCCCTTCCTCTTCCGCTTTCTATCCTCTGATTACATCCTCCTCTTTTCAAAACCTGACCCTTTCTCCGCCACATCCACTTGATATGCCAGCCACCTCCCCAGCTTTCTATCGTCGTCTCACACTCTTTGCGGCAGAGATCCCAAAAGCAGAGGAGAAGGAGTTCGGGAAGACCGAGGAGGTCGCGTTCGTTGCGCCGACAACTCCGCCAGGCCGATGCTTGCAGTACGTCGTCGGAGCCCTTCTCTTGCTGCTGCGACCAAACGGAGGTTGGAAGTTAAGTCGCGGGCACCAAAATTCAACCCCCACCGTTCCGCGTTCATACCACCGATTTGCTCTTTGGAGTCGCGGTCTCGATGCTGACCATTGTTCCCACCGCAGACGCTTTGCTGTCTCCGTTCGTCGAGCCGCCCAGAGCAAGAAGTCGCCGCGCCACCATTTGGTTAGTTCCGCCGCTGTCGTATGGAGGAAAAAGATGAATAGTGGCTGTTAGGGTTTTCAGATCTATTTGTTTGCAGGGTTATCTTATTTTAGGTGGTGTTTGGTTGCAAAGAAAGTTATTCTGATTGGATTTTCAGGTTTATATTATTTTAATTTTTATTATTTCTTGATTATTAGGGTATTATTTATCTATTATTTATATTTTTGTGTCAATTTATATAATTTATTGATGTTTTATAAATAGTGGTAAATTTATATGTTATTTAACGGTTTGATTGTGTTGTTCTATGTTCGTTGTTTTTTGAAACAACTATAGTGCAGTCTTTGTTGTGGTGGTGTGTTTATTGGAATATTATTTATTTAATATTTATAATGTTGCTTTAATTTATATTTTCGTCTCTCTATATATATAATGTTATTTTTATTCAAGGATATTTTATATATATTAAGTGGATATTGCCTTTTGAATTGATTACGAGTATACAAGTGTTCAAAGATATTAGATGTATATTAAGTGGATATTGACTTCTGAATGGAATACGAGCATATGAGTGCATATATGAAAATGAAATAATATGGGTGTGCATAAAAAATGAAATAATGTGTAACTTCAAATGACATTATTTTTGTTTTCAAAGATATTCAATGGATGTTGAATAGATATTATCAACCAAATAAATATTAGTGTGTATAAAACATTGAGAGAGAGACGTTAATTAAAACAAAATATAAGTTGCTTAATAACTTAATTTTTTATCATTATTATTAATTATACATATATAACAATTGGTCAATTAAATATTGCAGTATTATTAGTGGTCTACTATGTAAATTCAATAAAACACTTAAAATAATATTTTCTAAATAATAAATCAATATTGACAAAATAATACATCAAATTCGAACAAAACAAATAAAATTAAAATTATTAATATCCAATAAAAAAAACTGTGAATTCAACATTTATCTCTCTCTCACACATATATATATATATATATATATATATATATATATATATATATATATATATATATATATATATATTGCTCTAGTTTTGTGGAGTTGAAAAAAAAATTGGTTTTTTTTCCTACTAGTGAATTCGAAATTGCCCACCATTTCTACTGAACAGAAAAAAAAAATCATGTTTCCTTGTTTTTCTCCAAAGTCTTAAACGTGCAAGTGAATAAAACCCAAATCCAAATGAGGTTGAATGAAGCCTAGCTGACACTTGAAGTTGGGCAAAATATAGCTCCAACTTGAAAGGCTTTTACTCGGGCCCAAGGAAGCCCATAAAAGTATATTAACTATCAGCCATTCTTCCTTTATTTATCTAAAAAAATTACATAATTATATTACAATAAAATTTAAATATTAAATCAAATTTTTATTAAAAAATTATAAGATTTAGATACCTTTAAAGATTTTCGGAGTCTTCTTGAATTAAACCAAATTTTTTATAAAATAATTGTATTGTAAACTTCTTTAAAACTTTTGGAGATTTTCTGAAAAATTATATATTTTTTTATTGAAATTCAATTTTTGCTACAAAATTAATTTCTAACAAAAATATTCCGATTTCTCACGAATATGACATTTTTCAAATGGATTTTCTTTTTCCTTGGCATTTTTCAAAATGAGTATTTTTGGAGACCTTAGAGTTGGAACCCTATATGTTGACTTAATTGTGTTAATTACAAAATCTACGCTTTGGAGACTCTTGAAAACCTTAAAAAAATATTTTCCAGATTTATTTTTTTCTAAAATTTTTGGTTAAATCAAATAATTTATAAACAATATAATTTAGAAAATGACATTAAAAATTCATTCAGCTAAATTTCTTAAAAAAATTGACTCACAAAATTACCTTAATAAAAAATCGCATGTTCTGGAGACATTTGAAGATCTTTTTACAAATCAATTTCTCTAATCTAATGTTCTTACAAATTAATTTTTGAGATGATATTTTTAAATATTATTTTTTTAAGTTGTTACAAAAGTGTGATTTTTCCAATTTTTTCAAATGAAAAATATTTGTTAAAAAGCCCAAATCCAAATGAGCTTGAATGAAGCCCAGCTAACACTTGAAGTTTGGCTAATATAGCTCCAACTTGAAAAGCTTCTACTCGGCCCTAAGGCAACCCATAAAAGTACATTAATAATCAACATTCTTCCTTTATTTAGCAAAAAAAAAATTACACAATTATACTGAAATAAAATTTAAATATTAATTTTTAGGGTCAATGTAAATATATTTTAAAGAATATAAATACGCTCTAAATTTTTCTAAAAAATGTCAAATTTTAAAAGTTTTCAAATATTTCTAAAAATTTATAAAAGTCTCCAAAAATTTTTAATAGTTTCCAAAATTTTTAATCTCCAAATATCTTCAAAAGTCTTCAAAAAATCTCTATCTATCATTTTTTAAAATAAGTTTGAGCATATTTTTATTTATTAAAATTAAAATTTTGTTTGTTTTTTTAATAAATTCAGTATTTTATGTGAGACATTTGACATAATTAATTCTTATTTATAAGTCATTGACTCCACTTCCTTTGTGAATTTTTTTCATGTTGGATTAATTTACTTCACTTTTCTTCAGCAAGTCTCCACTTTCTCTTCAACAAGGAGAACTAGTGCTTTAATTCACAAACTTCGGAATACATAACTGGAATTGGATGCTAATTAAATAAGCAAACACGAATCGCGATATTGGAAATTGAAAATGTTGAACTGGTCGTCTAGCATGTTCTATCGTTAAAGTAACATAGTATGTAAAGTATTTTTTTTTTCTTGACAAAGAGTTGTTGCTCTATAATCAACCCACTGATTTTAGTTAACGTTCTCTTATGATTAAATTTTTTAGAGTGTGAATTGAAAGGATTTTAATTTAAGAATACGATTCATGATTTGACAGCTACCCAACAAGTGTTTTTGGATCGAATATTATTTGCATTACAAGTAAACTGTAAATCTTCACTTGATTTAATTTATATTTCTTCTTGTTGAGAAAACATCTTATATCAGCATTTTGTTATTAAAGTTGACGATTAACCGACAATTAGTTTGAGATGAAATTAAAGTTAAATATTGATCATATTAGAACATACAAAAAATGAAATATAATTAAATAATCATTACTAGATTCTTTTACCAAATTATAGGTAGTTACCCATCTGCGATAGATGGAGATTCAAATGTAATCCCAATAGCTCTATCAATATTTACTCAAAAAATACTTCGATATTATTGTAGCAGATTCAGAAAAGCGCAAATATTCATGGCTTTTAAGTTTTAATTGCAACTGCTAGTTGTTTATTGTTTATATATAAATTATAAATTAAACACCAGTCCAACAGTTAATATCTGTCATTTCTAAACTAACAAATAGGTCCTTCATATTATTTATATACAAGGATCAAAGAGGAGGATCGGAGAGAAAAAATGGGAAGGGGAAGGAATGAGTGGAATCGAACGGAAAGCAAAGAGGTGTGTGAGTGTGTTTCTGTGAATAAGAAAGTTGGGAAGAGCTCGTTGGAGTCCACTTTCAGGTCTCAATCATCTCTCTCTCTCTCTCTCTGGGTTTGCCATGTGAGACGATGGGTCCTCACCTTTCTTATCCTATTGCTCCTCCCTATTTTTGACCCACGTCAAACTGAATTCATTTCATCTTTAACATTCTTTTGTTAGAAGTTTTTTTTTTCAGAGTCTAGAAGGTTGGTTTCATTAGTTAATAAATGAATTTAATTTTAATGCATCATTTGATTTGTATTAGTAATTTTTTAATAGCCCATTTTATTTACTCGAATTGACCTGTATACTAATGCATTATAAATACAAATTCACTAGTTTGAAGGCTCCCGTGGCGTGGGTATAACTTTGGATTTGAAATTGTAAAAATGTATAATTTTTTAATTGATATGGTCCTTGAAAAAACAAATGTGGTAATTATAATAAGAGCAAATTAATAAAATTTGGAGTTTATTCACAAAATTATTTATATACTTCATAGAAAAAAACTAAGGATGGATGATCTTAAAAGTGGGTATTTATAATGAGAGAAAATGAAATAATTCTAAATAAAGTAGTATAATTCTAAGGAAAAATAATTTTAAAGTCCCTGAGATATGCCCTAATTAGTGCGTTGGTCCTTGTATTTTTAAAATGTTCTATACACATCCTTAATGTTTAAAATCTGTTGTACTTAAATCCCTCTGTTAATTTTCCGTTATTGATCCGTGAGAAAATTGTTGACGTGTTGACTGATTCATTTAAAATGAGCTTTTAAAGATAAAATTGCCCCTCATTCTACTGATTCAATTTTATCAAACATAAACCCTATTTTTTTCTTCTGTCTTTCTTCATCTTCTTCAATCAAATTAGTACTAAAATTTTCAAGAATGTGTTCAACTTTTCTCTCAAACATCCATTCAGTACATTAAGAATTCGACCAAAAAATCTACAAATATATCATTTATTGAAGCAAATTGATTGAAGTGATTTACAAAGCAAAAAATTATAGTGATTTCATTTCAATTGAAGCAAATTGAAACCCAAAGCAAATCCCAACAGACAAGTTTTCTTCTCTGCAATTCCAACTCCATTTCTGTCGACATCCACTTCGATGACTTTGAAATCCCTCATTTCCTCTCACCAAACCCAATTACAAACACACCAACACTAACCCAGATCTGCCTCGTTCTTCACCTGCCTAGAACCCAGCTTCGTTCTTCACCTGCCCAAAACCTAGACCTGCTTTTCTCTTCCTTCTCCATATCTGTTATCACCACCGACAAAACCCACCATCAGAAACCAACCAACAAGTGAAAATTACCCACCATCAGAAACATATTGGAAGTGAAAAGCAAGAAAATTGTGAAACTTCAGGTTGAAAATAAGAAAGATACCCACCATTAGAAACATACCGTCGGATTCTGACATAGGTCTCTGTAGTTCTGTTCATCTCCAATCCGATCCCTGGGATTCATAGATGTTGTTTGGGTGTTGGTGGTGTTGGAGAATCCTTCTTGGCTGAATGAGCTTGGAGTTACTCGAGTAACTCGTGAGTTACTCGAGTAAGAGAGGAGAGTTACTTGAGTAGGTTTTGGTGTTACTCGAGTGGTCGGGTTCGTGCTTCGTGTGTTCTGCGATCGAGAGTTACTCGAGTAAGCCTTTGACTTACTCGAGTAAGCGGGGTCAAATTTGCCTTCTGAAGTTAGACTTACTCGAGTAAGCTTTGGACTTACTTCCTTTAGGATAAGAATTAGTTGAGTAACATTCCGAGTTACTCGAGTAAGTCCTGAATTA
>CAODLS012492221.1:0-12676 GCA_948243855.1 Flueggea neowawraea | reverse complement strand
GTTTGCTTCTTCTGCAATGAACCATGTCATTAGAAGAGGAATTGCAAGCTTTATTTGAAAGATCTGAAGAAGAACCATAACGAGGCTACTGCTTTAGGCATCTTTGTTATAGAAGTCAATTTATCTACTTCTGCTTCATGGGTATTGGATACTGGATGTGGATATCACATTTGTGTGAATGTGCAGGGTCTAAGAAGCAGACAGGCGAAGTTGACCTGCGAGTTGGAAATGGGAAACAAGTTGTTGCATTATCCGTAAGGACTTATGATTTAGCTTTTCCTAGTAGACTTGTTTTAGAGTTAAATAATTGTTATTATGTTCTTGCTGTGAGCAGAAATATTATTTCAGTTTCTTGTTTAGATTTGGATGGATTTCATTTTATTATTAAGAATAATAATTTTTCATCTACCATAAAGATATGTTTTATGGCTCTGCCCAATTGTCTAATAGTCTCTATGTTCTAAACTTAGAACAATTCAAGCCCATCTATAACATCGATACTAAGAGATTTAAATCCAATGATTTGAATTCAACCTACTTTTGGCATTGTCGTTTAGGCCATGTGAATGAGAAATGCATTTCCAAACTCCAGAAGGATGGACTTCTTGATTCATTTGATTTAGAATCATTTGAAACATGTGAATCTTGTTTACTAGGCAAAATGACTAAGGCTCCTTTCACTGGGCATGCTGAAAGGGATAATGATTTATTGGGCCTTATACATACTGATGTTTGTGGACCAATAAGTTCGATTGCTAGAGGAGGTTTTTAGTACTTCATCACTTTTACAGATGATTTCAGTAGATATAGCTATGTCTATCTAATGAAAAATAAATCAGCTTGGAAAGAATATTAAAGCTCTTCGATCAGATCGAGGTGGCAAATATTTAAGCCAAGAATTCGACTATCTTATTAAGGAGTGTGAGATAGTCTCACAACTTACTCCACCAGGAACACGTCAATGGAATGGTGTATCTGAACAGAGAAATTGAACTTTATTAGATATGGTTCAATCTATGATGAGTTGAACAGATCTTTCAATGTCCTTTTAGGGATATGCACCAGAAACTACTGCGTTCTTACTAAATAGAATTTCATCAAAAGCAGTTGAGAAAACATCATATGAGATATGGACAGGGAAACATTCCAATTTATCTTTTCTAAAGATTTGGGGTTGTGAGGCTTATGTGAAGTGTTTGACTTCATCAAAGCTTTCACCCAAAGCTGATAAGTGCTTCTTTGTGAGGTATCCAAAAGAAACAAAATGATACTATTTTTACATCCGACCCAAGAACAAAGTATTTGTTGCTCGCAATGCTGTGTTTTGGAAAGAGAGTTCATTTTCAAAAGAGTCAGTGGGAGTAAGATATGTCTTGAAGAAGTTCAAGAACCACAAGTTGTCACGGAACTGCTTGTAGAAATTCAAGAAGACTCACAATCAGTTGTTGAGTTGGAACCACTAACACAAGGTCCGCGTATGTTTAGTAGGATTCGTCATGAGCATGAGAGATATGAATTCTTATTACTGACGATGATATCATGATGATTGTGGATCATGATGAACCCATATCCTACCAAGAAGCGGTGATGAGCCCAGATTCTGATAAATGGCTTAAGGCCATGAAATCTAAAATGCAATCATTGTACGATAACCAAGTTTGGACTTTGGTTGATCTACCTGAGGGTGCTAAGATTATTGATTGCAAATGGCTTCATAGGATCAAACGCGATATGACCTATAAGCCTCGACTTGTTGAAATAAACTCATGGTATAGACTATGATGAAACTTTTTCACCAATCATGATGCTAAAGTCTATTAGGATTCTTCTTGTCATTGTTGTGTACTATGATTACGAGATTTGACAAATGGATGTCAAAACAATGTTTCTTAACGGAAACATACTCGAGGATGTGTACATGACACAACCAGAGAGTTTTCTTTTATCCTAAACATCCTAATAAGGTGTGTAAGCTTCAAATATCCATTTATGGATTGAAGCAAGCGTCACGGAGCTGGAATTTGGTTTCATAAAAAATGAAGATGAACCTTGTGTATACAAGAAAGTTAGTGGGATCACAATGGTATTCCTAGTACTTTATGTGGATGACATTCTACTCGTTGGAAATGACATTTCCACCTTGCAGAATGTCAAGTCTTGGTTAGGGAAATGTTTTTCAATGAAAAACTTAGGCAAAGCTATCTATATTCTAGGCATAAGGATATATAGAGAAAGATCACAAAGGTTAATTGGCCTAAGTCAAAGCGGGTACGTATACAAGGTGCTAAAAAGATTTAGCATCAAGACTCTAAAAAGTTATTCTTCCCAATATCTCATGGCATTCACCTCAAAAATTCCTACCATAAGGGATAAGAGAGAGAGCATGAGAAAGATTCCTTATGCTTCAACCATTGGTTCTATCATGTATGCCATGCTTTGCACTCGACTTGATGTCGCTTGTGCTTTGAGCATGAAAAACAGATTCTAGTCAGATCCAGGTGAAAGTCACTGAACTACAGTCAAGAATATCCGTAAGTACTTGAGAAGGACAAATGATGTTTTCTTGGTGTATGGTGGACAGAAAGGCGAATTAGTTGTGAATGGTTTCACATATTTTGGCTTTCAATCTGACTTGAATGATTTTAGATCACAATCAGGGTTTGTGTTTTGTTTGAATGGAGGTGTTGTAAGCTAGAGGAGTTCCAAGCAGAACACCGTAGCCGATTCTACTACAGAGACTGAGTACATAGTTGCTTCAGAAGTAGCTAAAGAGGCAGTTTGGATCAAGAAGTTTGTTACAAGTCTGGTTGTTGTTCCTAGCATTTAAAACCCAATAGACCTCTATTGTGACAATAATGTCGCCATTGCCCAAGCCAAAGAGCCCAGGTCACATCAGCGATCCAAACACATACTCAGACGTTTCCACCTCATTCGAGAGATCATTGAGAGAGGAGACAAAAATTTTATTTTTCACTGCGTGTACGGTGTCACAGATTCCAACAGTTCAAAGGTGTACAAATGTATACATAATTGTTCAATAGGTGTCTATATAATCATTGTTGTTTAATAGGTGTTTATATAATCATAGTTGTTCAAAAGGTGTACAAATGTATCCATAATTGTTCAATAGGTGGCTATATAATCATTGGTGTTCAAAAAGTGTACAAAAGTATACATAGTTATTCAATAGGTGTCTATATAATCATTAGTGTTCAATAGGTGTACAAAAGTATACATAGTTGTTGAATAGGTGTCTATATAATCATTGGTGTTTAATAGGTGTTTATATAGTCATAGGTGTTCAATAGGTGTACAAAAGTATAGATATCTGTTCAATAGGTGTCTATATAATCATTGGTGTTTAATAGGTGTTTATATAATCATAGGTGTTCAAAAGGTGTACAAATGTATGCATAGTTGTTCAATAGGTGTCTATATAATCATATGTGTTCAAAGGTGTACAAATGTATACATAGCTATTCAATAGGTATCTATATAATCATTGGTGTTAAATAGGTGTACAAAAGTATACATAGTTGTTCAATAGGTGTCTATATAATCATTGGTGTTCAATAGGTATCTATATAATCATAGGTGTTCAATAGGTGTCTATATAATCATTGGTGTTCAAAAGGTGTACAAAAGTATGCATAGTTTTTCAATAGGTGTCTATATAATCATTGGTGTTCAATAGGTGTACAAAAGTATACATAGTTGTTCAATAGGTCCTTATATAATCATTGATGTTGTTCAATAGGTCCCTATATAATCATTGGTGTTTAATACGTATTTATATAATACGTGGACGGTGATGCCAAGCAGAAGATGAGCGCATTTCCTTACCTCCAGAGGCGGTCAAGAGCGAACCAAGAGAGGGAGAGAACCAACGGTAACCTAAGGTAACCGAGAAAAAGAGGCCAAGAAAGACAAAAGGAGTTTGATAGAGAGGGAGGGAGAGGCTAAATGAAGCGGTCTCAAGGAGCAAAGAGAGCATAATCCATGGTGTCAAAGTCTCAAGTCCAAAGTCCTCTTCCTTCTCAAGCTTGAAGCTACGGTTTTAGTCTATTTTATTTTTGTTTTAGTTCTTTAAATGTTTTCTCTTTTCTTTTTAGTCATTGTTCTTGATGATCTTCTCTTTTCTTCCCTTTTCTTTGTCTAGGGAAAATCACACAAGAAGAGGAGGATGGCATGCAAGTCAATTTGATGGCGAATTTAAGTTTGAGGTGAGGAGATGCTGACGATTTTGATGTTCTGTGTTGGAGAAAGTGTGTGTGGTGTGGTGGTTTTTTTTTGGATTTAAGTTCATAGGAGGGAAAACTGGTTACAAGGCAGACAAGCTGGATTGAGTTTGTAAAGTGATGAGGGATTTCGGTTCTTTTTGAGTTGTAATGTTTGATCTGTGAGAGATATAATTGTTTATTTCACTTTTTTGTTTGCAAATTTGAACTGAGTGTGCTTTATATTTGTGAATTTGAATTGAGTCTCCTCTGCCCCGCAAATTTGAAATGAATCTTTTTTTTTGTAAAAAAAGAATTTCAAGAACCGAACCGAAACCGAATCGATTTTTTTTGTCGCAAAAGATTCGAAGAACCGAACCATTTTGTCTTGAAATTTTGGATCTTTTAGTTTGGTTCTTTTGGTTTTTTCGGTTTGGTTACGGTTATTCAAAAAAGAAAGAACCGAAATTTTGGTTCGATTCTAGTTATTGGGTCATAACCGAATCGACCAATGCTCAGCCCCAAACTCAAGTATGTTGATTCATTGAACAAATGGTGCCACTATACTATCAACTCAACTAGGCCAACCTATCGCGTGGGGATGAATAAGATCTTTATAAAAAAAAACATTATTTCAACTTCAAAATTCATCAAAAACCACTCATTTAATCGCATAATTCTCAAGTTGCGATAATCCTAACCTTAGTCTATTTCACTTGATCTTGTGGTAATTATGCAATCATTAGAGGTTGAGAGCAATGGAGAAAATATAGGGAAGATCCCCAGGTTTAACCACCTCCAAAAAAGCAATTGAACTCTATGCAAAACTCAAAATGAGACATCTACAAGACTCTTTGCCACTGTAATGCCTCTTGTTGAGCTTAATTGTCAGAGATCTGTGAATAAATGTGATGAAAAAGTGTTTAATGATTTGTTGCCATATAAACAATTGATTGAAACCTTAGTATTTGATTTTGAATCATAAAAGGTGTTAGTTTTGAGATTAAGTCTAGAATAGATATGAGATGCTAGTTAGAGAATTCTACACGAACATAGTTGAGGAGGAAGATAAAGATTTTGATGAGATTGTACTAAATTTGACGGTGAATAGAGCTATCATTGAGATTTCCAAGCGCTCTCTCATGATGATGGGTTTGTGTTCACCGAGAAATGGAGTTACAAGGATGCTTGCAGCAATGAGATAAAGTTGAACATACAGGCGTTGTTCATTGGATGCATATGTAAAAGGTTGTTGAGGTTGATGCCTTCGTATTGATCATAATGATTTTGTAGCTCAGATATGACTCGTTCACCATGCCCTTTGTAATACCCCACTTGTTTTGGCTAGGTATTTATAGCTTTTCGATCATCTCCGATCTGATCCTTGGTGTTCGGAGATTTGGTTAGGATGTTGGTGGTGTTAGATAAATTCTTATTATTGAGAAAGATTGGAGTTACTCGAGTATGTAAGGAGTTACTTGAGTGAACGTGGATAAATGGGTGATTGGAACCTCTAGTCGAGAGTTACTCGAGTGGAACTTTGTGCTACTCGAGTAATCGAGGGTTGGTTACGCGAGTGACGGTTAGCCTCACTCGAGTGGGTTCATGCTTCATTTTTGTTCAAGAGCAGGGACTTACTCGAGTAGGTTTTGACTTACTCGAGTTAACGGGTTGGAATTTCCTTTGAAGCAAGACTTACTCGAGTAAGAATTTGAGTTACTCGAGTAAGTACTGAGATAACTCAGGTACTTGGCAAAACGGTGAGTTTTGCTGTCTTGCCCTATTAAATACCCCACCCCACTTCTCTTCGTCATTTACTCCTCCAAACCACCTCATTCATTCTGAGATTCATCTCTCTCCCTCTTCCATTCCTATCCTTGTCTCCAATCGATTCCCTAAGGTAGGATTACTCTTCTCTCACTTCTTTTACTTCCACTTTATTGTTGAATAAATAGATTTGTCGGTAGGGGTGTCAATTCGTGTTATCGTGTCGTAATCGTGTCATACCATTTATATATCACAAATCATTACACAAGACATAAACATTACAAAAATTGAATTCGTGTCAATCGTGTCGTGTCGTCTCATAAAGTGGTGTTATCGTGTCAGAAATTGACAACCCTATTTGTTAGGCATTTTGGATAGTGACGAGTTAAGATAGGGTTTTGGATTTGGGGTTGATTCGCGATGTTTCTGATGGGAAGAGTGTCAGGGGTTGTAAAATCGAGACTTTGGAAGGCTAGAAACACCTAGGTTTAGTTTGAAATCAAAAGAATCCAAGTGGTTCATAAATGTGTTTGAATCATTTCGGGTTAGGTTGATTTTGAGTGATTTCAAGTTGTATTGTTGGATTGGAGTGTAGATTAATGCTCTGGTGTTTGGGAGTTATTTTAATCTGTTGAATCAAGAGTTTGTTGATTGTGGAAAATTCTGGATAGTGTCTTACTCGAGTAAGCCATGTTGTTACTCGAGTAAGACAGGGCTGGGCTTCACTCGAGTAAGACCATGACTTACTCGAGTAAGCCAGGATGTTACTCGAATAAGCCTTTGGTTTACTCGAGTGAGCCAATGTTTTGAGGGACCAAAGCTGTAGTTTGCTTTCCTCGGGATTTCTGAGATTTCGAGGACTTATTTGGGGATTCTGACGACTTGGAGGGCTAGTTAGTAATCCCAGTTTTCTTTGAGGATTGTTTTGTAATTTGCTAAGTCTTGGGGACTAGAACTAATTTTACCTTGGTCGGGGACCAAACTGTAATTTTATGTAGATTTTGGATTTTAGTTTGAGAATGATAGAATATCATTCAAGTTAGACTTTTGAGATCTTTTGAGGTTCCAATCACACATTTGCATTGCATAGTATTTGGTACCGCCACAGTACCGCATTTCAATTTGTCTCTGATATATCTGTTGATATATATTTGCTTGTTCAACTTCTTGTTTCTGTCAGTGAGACCAACCACCAACGAGTGGGGCTTGACTGACGTTTGAGCTTGGATTTTCAGGTGAGTGAATAACAGCTTCAGACACATAGGTTATTTCTCAAAATTTCTATTATTGTTTTTGATATGATGGACATGATATTTTGAATTTGGACTAATCCGAAGATTGGCTGAACTAGTAAACTGGTTATGTGTTTAATAATCAATATTTTGTTTTGAAAAAAAAATATATGTATTGTATATCTACTTTCTGTTTTGATGCTGCTTTGCATGCTTACGATTTTATACTATTTACTAGTATAACTTGGTTTTGTTTTTCTGATATGGGGCATCCGTGCTATGTGTAGTAGTATCATTTGGTATACCAATGCTTTGAGAAATTCCAACTACCAGGGATGCCGGTAACCATGTGTTCTGATCCAACACATGATTTTCTAGTGATCAATAGGAAGTCCACATCACTTCTGTTTAGTGCCGGATTCACACCTTTAATATGGTCCCATATATACGATATGTGTTTTGACTCTGAAACTATATTTGACAAGTTTTCGTGCATGCTGTTTGCTTTATTTGCGAATATTTTGGAAACTGATTTTGAACACTACTATGTATTAGCGTGTATATGTATTTATTTATATACTTATCCTACTATATTGCATGTGGTAATTTTGAACTGTTTTCAAAACAGAATTTGTGATGCATGTATGAGGGGATCTGGAGTGTTATTCCTCACTGGACCCTGACCCCTTTTATTTTTCTGTCTATGTTAATTCCTATATCTCAGGTTCACAGATTTTGGCTTCGGCAACCGTTCTGCATCTTGATTACTAGTGAGACATCTATTGGTTAGTGATGCTCTTCTGTCCGGGCTCTCCTTTTATATTATTAGAGATCTGCACCGGGATGTTGTAGGGTACGTGTTTTCCATTTGCACTTGATATTCGATAACCTAATTTTATAATTATGATATATTTTTGATATATTAAACATTTAGTTTATATATATATTTTCACTACTTATACTTTGAACGATAAATTTTTTTTAAAAAAGTTTTTAATAATGGTAAGTAAAAGGTTGGGCAGTATGTTCTGATCTTTGAGGCTTGTGCGAGACGGATCGGGCTCCTATAAACGGTTCGCCTCGTACGCCGGTCTCGGCCTGATTTTGGGTCTTGACACCCTTGCATGCAACCTTATGCTAACTATTAATAATCATGTGACACACACTTAATTGGAAATGGATATTATTTATTACGTGTTGAAGGTGGGCACGTCAGCTTTGCGCACACCATATATTGCTAGCTAGCAAGAAAGGCGCTGCAAATTTAGATACCTTCATATGCGAGGAAAGGTATTGAAAGAAAAGAAGAATGCCTTTACGGCTCAGTCCTCACATATATCTTTTACAAGTTTATTATGGACTTCCGACAATTTTTAGGGCACAAGAACCCACAAAATAATAAGATTCACCTTCGATCTTTGTGCAACAAGAGACTCTTTCAAACTCACAACTAGTTTTGGGTACATTGAAAGTATTTTCTTGATGATGAGATGGTTGATCCCTTGGTTTGTAAAATCTGACTTAAAAAGCATGTGAGGCGAGTAGGGAGATAAGTAAGTCTTAAAGTTCGAAATGAGATTGTGTGGGAGAGAGGTAGAGATGCATATGCTCTAAGAGGTGATTATATGATTTGGGAGGAGTTTAAGGGATTTCAGTTCGAGGTATTTGGTAAATTGTCATCAATGGAGCATTTGGTTTTAACTTTTAATGCAAATGCTTTCGTGTTTGGCTAACATGAGAGTATTTTTTTAGGGATCCATGTAATGAATCGATAGGCCAGGCATGTATTGAGCTCTTAAGCATTAACGTACTTTTTTAGGATAAAGATAATCTTTGGACATGGTGTTCAACAAAATGACTTAATGAACTTAATGATCTTATAATAATGAGTTTAATCAAAAGTATTAGCTCAACCAATAGTGGATCAACATTGTAAAAAAGGGCATGAAGTGACACCCTTCTTAAAGAAGAAAAAATCTATTTTACATGTGATTTTATACCTTTTTTTACATAAACTAAATTTCTTAGTTAATATATATGTAGAGTAAAAAATGTTGTAAAACTGTTAAAGCGAATCACTTTTAAAGAGCAAAAATTCATCAAATGTAAATTTCTTAGGCAAAGGAACATGGTGGTACTATCAAGGGCACTAGGAAAATGATCCTGGCACTGACTTCCCACCATAAGTTCCTCCAACTCTCTATTGCATCTCCACTCCTAGTGTAAGCCTGTAAAGTTATAGGGTGGGGCATATGAGGAACTTTTTCTTTAAGGATCACCACTTGCTAGCATCTCTTAAAGAATCTTCCAATTCTCATCATTCTCACGTTTCAGTGATTCATAGTCACTGAGCAAGATAGACTCGTATCCTGAATCATTCTAAACATGTGTTCTCTTTAAGAATATGGAGAAGACTCACATATCAACCTTACATCGAGTCCATGAAATTCAAAGCCAAAAGCAGTTATTTATACCGAAAGATTTGGATTTTGGATATCAAAACAAGTAATTATGCAATGTTTAAAACTTACATCATCTAAAGGAAAAATCGCTTATGCTACAGAGGATGTGCAAGTCCCCCTTTGTACTTTTGGAAGAAAACAAGGCAATAGCTTCATTCAAAAGTAGGGACTCGTGATATATCCTTAAATTACACTTTTATTCAAGCACAAATTTATATATTTTCAACCTTTAATTGAGTGTTTAATGTTATATTTACACACTTTTTGTGTTTGGTTTATGTTGGGAATGCATTGGAAGAATGGAAAATGGAAGTGCAAAAAACGGATGAAAATGGGTGAACCAAGACCATGGTGGCCTGGCCATGGCCGTGGTCCAGCCCTTGGAGCAAGACAATTGCGTGCCGTTTGTACAGAGAAGGCACATACATGTGTGAATAGGCGTGGCTTGGGAGCGTGGTGGCACCACGGCCGTGGCGCTGCTCGTGGTCGACCTGCAGAGGAGAAAAATCAAACACGGCTTTGACGAATTTAGTGGACAAAAAGCATACACTTGGGGCATTTTTGGCATGATGACTACTAGGGTTTCAACACATGTCAAGGGGTATAAATACCCCTCTTATTCATTTCTCTACACTTTTTAGACACATTACACACTACATCTTTTATTTTTGGTTGCAAGAACACTTTTTTTCCCTCTCTTTTTCTTCAAGAACGTAGGTATGGGTTGGAGAAGGGAAGAAGGAGACACTTTAAAGGCTTGGAGATTTCTCTACACAACATCATAAAGAAGCTTCTCTACACCTTATTTCGTCTCTTTTCTTCTTATTTTTATTGTTGTTTACCATGATTAGTGTAGTGAATCTTTGCCTTAGTTTTATGTGCATAATCATGGTAGGCTAAACCCTTTGTTAGGGTTGGGAGATGTAGAATTTTGATGGATGTTTGTTATATTTATGAATGGATTTGATGTATTTCATGTCATATCTTGTGTTTTTGGTTGGATTGATTCAATGACTTGTTTTGAATGAATGTTTTTATGCTTGATCAACATGATAATGTTATTGACAAGTTTAGGTGAAGGATCGAAAGATGAAAATTAAATGAGGTTTACAAGCATTTAAATTACCATAATTAGGGTAGACATACTCTATATAGGTGAGGTGTTTGATGAAAGTCCTGAATGAACCTAATGAGTCTAGTTTAGTTAAGTGAGTCCGAACGGAACCTCCTAATAAATCTACACATAGCTTGGATGAACTCGGGAGAGGCTTTAAGCGACATTAGTGAGAGAACACTCATTCCATTAAGAACCCATTCATAAGTATAACAAATGGAAGTCTAGGTCAAATCTCGAAAACCCTAACACATTCTCATTTATTATTCATTTTTCCACAATTTAATTTCAGCATTTACATTACTACATTGTTGTTTTTCATTCGAAAATACAAAAATCAATTATTGAACTTTTAAATTTTCTTGTCAACAATTGATCACATTAGCAAACTGTTCTTGTGGATTCGATATCCTAGGGATACTCCCAAGGAAAAACTATAACGACAATCGTATGCTTGCAGAAAGTCGGTGAACTAGAATCATCCCAAAGGAAATCCAAGTTTGGCATTTAGACATCAACAAACATGCATCTTCAAGTGTGTTTAACAAATAGTTTTTCAAATCTAACTGTTATATAATCAAATAAGCTTATAAATATATGGAGAAGAGGGCTTAAAGAGCTTTTTAGATTTAATTTAATCTGATATAGAAGTACGCACATTCATTTAATTTAGAGAAAAAATCTTCTAAAACATGGACTTCTTGAGTTTTGTATTTGACTTTGATGTATCCTAAAAGAGTTAGAGGAAATTACATTGGCTATCATTTTTTTAATTCAAATTTGAAGAACATCACAACATCTGTTATAATTTGTGGAATGCAACAACCAAGATGTTTTTGTTTTGGCATAATATATTAATTTTATTGTCAAAGGAACATGTATACAATTGTAGAACAAAATAAGAACACCATTTCTATACAAAATGTTCTATAAAGTTCTCTAGCAAAACGATTTCATTAACATCTCTACTCTCCTACTGAGCTCAAAACTCACCATGTGGTCCTAGAGATAGGAAAGTAAAGAAGTCAATGAATTCTATCCATCTGCAATCATCATAGAAACCCAAAAGAAAACAGAATCTCCAGTATCAATCACTATATTTCCAACAAGATACCAAAATCATTGAATCTATCTCTAACAGTTTATTATACGACTTATAACATGTTTGCAATCAACATTTTCTCCTTTGAACATCACAATGTTTCGTTTCATCCAAATCCAGTAAACTATGGCATTAAAAATCACCCTCCAAACATGGCTACGAAGGTTTTTCCCCATGGTTTTTTCTAGAAAACCATCTAATTTCATGCCTCCACACATATGGACCTCTCACAATATGGCATCTTCCCAGTACCTCCTGCAATACTCTGCAAGTAACTGAACAGTCAAAGAAAATATCATCCACTTGTTCAGGACACAAGGAACACAAAACACATACATCATCAATTGGAGAATTTTCAATATTGCCTTTGGGGTTGAGAGAGTTGAGAAGAGAAAACAATAGTGAACACGAGAATTTAGAATGGTTCGACCAACCTTGCCTACGTCCACTACATAAGGTCCTCACTTATGATTTTTTCAATCCACTATAACGATGATTGATTATGACTCAATCCAACAAGGCTAATTACAATAAGGTTGATTCTTGGCTCACCCCTCTAAAGCCTTACCGAGGTTGATTTATCTCAAGGCTCACACCTCTAAAGCATTTACAATGTTATTTTCTCATGTTCACAACAAACCTTTTCCATACCCAAAGTGTTTATCAAAGAAAATAAGTGAAAGCTCTATGCTAGAAATAAGAGTATGAACTTGATGTACTTGGTTTTCTCTCTAGCTTAATCTTTTGGATGATAGATATATATGCTTGTGTCTTCTCTGTAC
>CAODLS012491614.1:0-10640 GCA_948243855.1 Flueggea neowawraea | reverse complement strand
GAATTCCACATTCTTCCATCGGGCTGCTACTCAACACCAAGCTAGAGCCAAAATCAATTGTCGGAATGTGGAAGGCCAAGTAACTTTTGATCAGTAGGCTATCAAGTAGCAAATTATATCTTATTATCAACATCTTTTCTCAGATAATTCTACTTCAACAGTGGATACTGTAGACCTTTATAATATTATTCTCAAAGTGGTCACTGATCAGGAGAATACAGACCTTACTAAAATGCCCATTGAAGAAGATATTTGTACTACCGTTTGCGCCATGGATGCAGGTAGTGCTCCCGGCCCTGATGGATTCACTGGACTATTTTTTAAGGTGTATTAGGATATTGTTCGCAATGATATCTGTTACGCTATTCAATATTTTTTTGCTAGAGGTTGCGTGTTGGGTGGTCTAAATTCTAGTAATTTGGTGCTTATTCCGAAAGTGTCTGAAGCCTCCAGTGTCACTGATTTCCAGCCTATTGTTCTAAGCAATTTTGTTTTCAAAATTATTACCAGGATTATAGCTTCTCGAATTGTGGTTATTGCTACCAGGATTATTTCTCCCAATTAGTTTGGGTTTTAAAGGAAAGATCTATTGCAGATTGTATTGCACTGGCCTCTGAGGGAGTCAACATAATGGATAAGCGCAGTTTTGGAGTACACATGGCTTTCAAAGTGGATATAAAGAAGGCTTTTGATAATATAAGGTGGTCTTTCATTAATTCGGTTCTGAAAGCTTTCGATTTTTCTGAAGTTTTTCTCAAATGGATAACTTCTATTTTTCATTCAGCTAAGTCTCTATTCTGATTAATGGAGAACCTTGTGGTTACTTTAACTGCTCTAGAGGTGTACGTCAGGGAGATCCGTTATCCCTGTTGCTATTCTGTTTAGCAGAGGATTTTCTAAGTAGAAAGTTGACCTCTTTGGTGGAAATCCTATATCTTTGAGATGAGGGCATTTTGTCTCCCATATTTTTATGCCGATGATATTATGATCTTTTGCAAAGCCAGTACTCGGAATATCGAGGTCCTAGCTAAGGTCCTCTCGCACTATGGTGACATTTCTGGTCAGGTAGTTAGCTTGGACAAATCAAGTATTTTTATCGGCAAAACTGTCACGCCAAGGAGAGCTTTACAACTACAGCAACAGTCATGTATGAAACGAGGCTCGTTGCTTTTATTTATTTGGGAGTTCCACTTTTTGTAGGAGCAGCAAGACGACAATGGTTGCAGCCCATTGCAGATCGTATTATTTCAAAATTCGCTAAATGGAAAGGGGATGCCTTATCTCAAGCTGGCAGATTGACTCTTATACAGTCAGTCATCACGAGTTCCTTACTACATACTTTTGCAATTTACAAATGGCCCAGTTGCTTGATTAAAATGGTTGAGAGATGCATGTGAAACTTCTTATGGACTGGATCGGTTATTGGAAAAAAATTAATTGCTCCTTCGTGGAATCATTGTTGTCTTCCTGTCTCTGAGGGCGGATTGGGTCTTAAGCAGCTATCTATACTAAACAAGGCAATGCTCAGCAAAATTACATGGGGAATTATTTCAGGTACATCTCGGTGCACACCTTATGTTCAAGTGCGGTATATGCATGGCAATGGAGAAATCAAAGACAGTTTATCTTCTTCTGTTTGGGGGTCACTGAAGCACATTTATGCTGAACTAAAAGATCAGTCTCTGTGGCTCTTGGGGGATTGCAGTACAATCAACTTTTGGTACGGTCGATGGCTTGTGCCTCCAGTTGCACAACAACTTCGACTATTATCGAGGGACTTGACGGGGTCAGTTGCGGATTATAGACTTAATGGTCATTGGCATCTTCCTGAGCCTTTTGTTGTGGCATATCCATGGCTAGCTAATCAGATTCATAAGGTTTCTTTCCTAAGTGAACCAAATGACATATGTGTTTGGACTGAAACCATGGAGGGTATTGTAACTACCAAGGCTGCTTATAATGCATGGCAAACAAAAAGGACTGAACGTCCTCTCTACAAGCAGATCTTCTGCTCCTTCTTTCCTCCTTCAAGATCGCTGAATGTTGGAAAGCATTGTGCAACAAGTTGCCAACGAAAACTGATCTGGCATCTCAGGGTTTTATCCTTCTGTCGATGTGTGGACTATGTAAGTGTGCAGCGAAATCTTCTACTCATTTGATAATGCCTTGTAAGTTTGCGGCCACTGCTTGGAAGGTTGTCGAGGATTTGGTCAGGTTTAAATTTAGCTAGCATGTATCTCTTGAATCTTTTGGAGGAAGCCTTGTGGAAGAAATTCAGTTCACAAGTACTTGCGCTTTGGAAGACGGCCTTGATCTCCACGATTTGGCTTCTTTGGAAAACTAGAAATTAAGTTATCTTCGAAGAGGTTGATCCCAACATCCATTTGTTTCTTCGTACAATTTGGAATGCAATTCGTGAATGTAGCATCTTTAGTGTTGGCAACATGTATAATTCAATATTTGAATTGCACGCTTTGAATCAGCTCAGCATCCAAGCTGTCCCACCGAAGGCTACGCGTGTTATTGCAGTGAGATGGCAACCTCCATCAGCTGGATGGATCAAGGTTAATATTGATGGTTCTTGCGTTCAAGCTGAAGGCTTGTTGGGCGTTGGAGGGGTCTTTCGCAATCCAAGTGGTTTTGTCTTAGGTTGTTTTGCTTTCTCTACTAGGTCTTCCCTTGCTTTTGAGGCGGAACTCCATGCTGCCATTTTTGCGATAAAGCAAGCGTGGATCAAGGGTTGGCATAGGTTATGGTTGGAGAGTGACTCTTCTTATGTGGTTTACCTTTTCAAGAGTCGCTCTAAGACCGTGTCTTGGAAGCAACAGGTACTGTGGTCGGAATGTCTACATTTACTGAATCAGATGCAGATGGTCGTTTCCCATGTATACAGGGAAGGAAATGGGGTTGCTGATAAGCTAGTTACTCACGGACGATCGGCTACTGAAATGCCCTGGTGGAACTCCTTTCCCAGTTTCTGTTGCTATTTAGTCTACGATGATCTTAATATGTTAGAGCATTTTCGCTTTGTCTTGTAATCGACTCTTAGCTAAATTTTTTGTAGCCTTTTTGGCAACATTACTTATTTTTCTTTTTCCATTAATAAATTACGAGCTCAGGAAAATGAAAATGTCGCAGGAGAGGTGTCAATCTAGTTAGGATGTCCCTGTTGCAGTCATTGATTCTTGAGGCTCCAGCTTAAAAAAACATTATGTTAAGACTTTCTATTCAATCCAAAGCAACCAAAAAGGCATTTGCATTTGTAAATTCTAAATTTATAATCAATCGGTTTTTCTCTATGTTAAAATATTTGCATTAAAAAATATTTTATTTATTGAAGTTCATTTATTTTACTTAAAAGATAAACAATGACCATTTTTTTATTTATCCATACATATAAATGCTGTAACCATGTCTAATTGTAATAAATTGCAAATTTGTAGATAATATAGTGAAAAATAGAGATATTATTACGTCTTTTAAGAGTTACAATACACACATGATTTATAATATATATAACATATGAATAATAATATATATGCATTTTTAATATACCATTAACAAACACACTCACAAATTATTATGTACTTGATACCATAATCAATTGAGGTGTTTTAATTAGGAGGAGTACTTAACCTTTTCAAGCTAAACAAAAGATTTGATTGGTCAAAGGAAATAGAAAGATGGGTCAAAATCTAGTCACATGGCATGTTGTGTTTGGTGTACAATGCAATGCACCTCTTTTAACTAATAGTACTATTTTTTTTCTTTATAAATTTTGAATCTTAATTGATTTGGGCATAGCAAAGTTGTAAAAAATAATCATGTGAAGTAGAGAATATGACGAAATGGGAGGGAGACCCATATGGAGACATGTGAGGTGCACAAGGGATGGTCAGTAGTGAAGGGAAGACGTGGTCATAAAAAAACATGGACCCTCTTCTGCCTCCTCTTATTTAACTAATTCTAAACTTCCAAAATTTTCCATAATTTTGTATTTGTTGATTAATTTTTAAAATACTAAAGATTCACAGATAGTTTCATAGTTCACATTATTGGCTTTATATAACCTACATGTGCCTAAAATATTGAAACATAGAGGTTGAAAGATGACGTTCTCCTTCGGGCTATGCCGGACTACTATTCTTGTTATTTTGGTTTCTAATTCAATCGGGTTTAAATGGAGAAGAATCTTTAGTGAACGATAAAATTTTTCTTATTAAATTTTAATATTTCTCCATATTTAAAATTCAAACTTAAAAATGGTTGAAATATTTAGCTGCTATTATTATTATTATTATTATTATTAATTAGTTTTTTTTTGATGAGTCGTCATTTTCAAAATTTTATTTATCTAGACCGAAAAAGTCTATAAAAAAATCTAGTAAAAAATTACAAAGTGTAATCCAACCAACCTATCAAAAAACCTAAAGAAAAAATGATCATGCCAAACCTAAGCTAGAGCACCATGAAAGAGAATTGCATGGCTTACACTGTCGGCCGTCCACGGTCCATGACATTACATTCTACAGCCTCCAATGCTATTTGCTTATCACTATCAAGGAATATACCCATTTGTAATCAAATGGTCTATGTCTTATACGCTTCCTTGTACATTTCGTGAGCCTCCTTCTGAGTAGCCTCCATATAGCTTTAGTGGAAGACAATATTCGAGTTCGCTAATCGTAACCGGATGATTTTAGCTACGCTCCGGGAGATTATGGTAAGATTGACTGCATGCTACAAACACAAGTAACATACCGCTTCCAAAACTATACATCTGTTGTCTATAAATCAGTGGGTTCACGAACATTACCCCAATAAATTAGAAACCATCTCATTAGGTTAGATTCCTCTCATCGGCTACGGCTTGGCCACTCTTTTAATTCTAAATGAATGAATTAAGACTTTCCTTTGTGCCAAAAAAAATCTATTTAAGAAGATGATAGATTTTTTTTCGTATTTATTTATCATAATTTATATTCAGCAGAGTATATATTACATGACTTCACAAAATACTTTTTCCTACTTTTTAACTACAAAATTATTTTAGGAAAAATTTGCATATATTCACTTGAGACATTTTTTTTGTCTCAAATAAAATAAATTAAAAAATTATTTCTATCAGTTTATCACAATATCTCTTAAAATAAAAAAATAGTTTTATAATTTGTGTTCATTGAAAATTAAAAAAAATTGTGTTGAAAAATTAGATCCGCCCATGACGATAATGGATTGAGTCTGAGTCCATCAATTGTTTGGTTAATTGACGAGCCCAACCATTTAATTATATTTGATTGTGGGCTTATTAATACCTATAATAATAAGCCCATGTGAAAAAAAAAACCAATGTAGGATATAATTACCTTATCTGATGCAAATAAGGAAAGAGATGGATAAGAGTAGAAGAATTACGTCTTTTTTCTGCCCCTCACTTTCACGCATCTCTCTCCCTCTATCATCATTGTTTTCACGTTCTTCAAGCCAAGAACATAGAGAAAAACACAATTTTTCTTCTTTAGTCAATCTGATCTCAAGAGGCACTTATACGACGTATTCATCAGCTGTTCTTATCCCTACGGATTGTGATTCATCTGTAGAGGCTTGCAGAGATCGTATTCTTCTGTTGTGCATTATTGTTTTTGCTGGAATCGAGGTATGTATTCGATCCCTTGATGATTCATGTTGGCTATACTGTCTGTTGGCATGCTGCTTGCGCACTTTCAATGGTATCAGAGCGTGCTAGGATTTTTTATTGATTTCTATCCATATTTGCATGCCTCTATGTTTGTCACGTCTAGATGTGCCTTTGTGAATTTTTTGGTATCCGTTATTTGCTGTTTTCGTTTCGACTTTGTGTTAGACAGTAAAAACCCAAAATTTTGATGTGTGAATTTTGAGAAACCAATTGTGCCATTCGACTCAGGACATTAAATTGGACAATCTGTCCAAATTTCATCAAAAAATTCAATCAATAAGGCCTTCGAATCCCACGAAACCATTCTAAATCGATTTGTGAGGCAAAAAATTGATCTGCTGTGCAAAGGGAGCTAGGGCACACGTGTCTGCCCCTGATTCGTCAGAGCTATTCCCACAGACCAACTAGAACGAGACATGTGGCTTAGGTCAAAGTTGATCGTGTAGGTCTTAGGCCAATGGACGTCTGACACGTGGCTGCACAACCACTTGAAACATGGACATCCCGGATGACGACATGTGGCAGCGGCTGGCGGCGGCGGTGGCGGCTGCTGGCGTAGCTGAACACTGGTGGGCGGTGGCATGTATTGGTCACCGTCGGCGTGTGACGGTCCACAGCGGCTCGTGGCAACTTCCGGTGGCGTGTGACGGAGTGTGAGGTTCCACGGTGGTGCTTGAAGCTTCCTCTGACGTCTAAAATTTTCCAAAATTTTACAGAAATATGTTTTATATTTTTCTGAATTTTTGGTAAATTTTGTATAATTTTTTGAATACCAAAATTAATTTTTCTTGAATTATTTTGAGTTTACTAAATGTAAATGGTGTATTTTCTGTTTGAATCTGATACGGAAAATTTATTTTATCTGTATGAAATATTTTGTTTTTATACATTTTGTTATGTCTACTTCCATTGATTGTGTGATTAATCAATGAAGTGCATCATGTGTACTAAACCACCTTTTTGTGCCTGTTTCAGATGGTGACTCTTAAAATCCCGATGACACATGGGACAAGTGTCGCAGACGCCAAACTAAGAGACTTAGAGGAAGAGCTTAATAGTATTCAGATGGATCCTAAGATTCAAAGAGATGATATTGAGAGATTAGTGGAACACATTGCTCATGTGAATGATACGATCCAGGAAGTGGTTTGGCATGGTGGTTTGAGAATGGGTAGCAATAAGTTTGGAATGATGGACACCATGATAGGATCACTTCACAATATTGACCTGATGATATATTTTTTCCGCTCAATAGTCGATGGAAACTATAGAGCAACCATTAGGCTTTTCCTAAAATGTTGTATAGGGTGTCTATTTGAGATAAATTGAATAGATTTTGGTAAATTTGATAAATTACATAATGAAAAGGAAGAAAGAACGAAATTTTCTTTACTAGAAGATTTAATAAATTAAAAAAAACATAGAAAAGTATGTGAATAATGTTAACTCTATAATGCAAATATTTTAACAATTATACATACAATTCAATCATATTTCTCACATGTAACTTTATAAATAATTTCATAATGCATTCATATCTAAAAAGAAAATTATAAAGAACAACATTTTCATATAGTTTTTGTTTTCCAAAGGTGTATATGTCAATCATATCAGTAATTTCCATTCACTCAAATCTCTCTGAAATGTATGTGCATGTTGCACAATATTTGCCCCTTTCTAAAGTTTGTCACATCGAATAATTAGTAAGAATTGTTGATTTAGTAGTTAGCATGTTGATTTTAAAAAAGCGGAGAGTTCGAATACCAGTTGTTCTTTTTTCCCTATCATTTTGAGTTCATATGCAAGCAACTGCAAAATATGGCAGCAAATATATTTATAATACAAGAATAGACTCATTGGTTCTGTAAAACACCCTAGCAAAAACCAGATTGAACAAATGACCGATTCCTGGTTTGACAGTTCCAGTCATCCAGTCGAAATACGAATTCCATTTTGGACAACTAGTTCTTCTTCAAGTAACTTTTTTGAAACATTCATACAACATATTGGATCTTCAAAACATTGACTCAAAAAATGTATTATTTTTTCTACTTTTTATCATAAAATCCATAAATTTTGCAATCTACGACCTCAGTCTAGCAAAAACAAACACCACACGATAATGTTTCTCCTTATGATGAATATGCAACATCCATGTCTACTTTTAATGATTCTGTCTGCAAATATTTGATTAAGCACTCCAGATGTAGTGGTAGCTAGAACATTCATGATAGGATCACAGAACTCAACTCAATAACAATAGAAATGATGACTGAAAATGGACTGATTTTTATTGAATATAGGAAGCAAGACAACAATGATCAATAACAATTAGAAACCAATAAACCAGTAGCATGAGGCTACCACTCTCTAAGTAGCTTAAGGCTACCAATCTCCCAAGTCAAAAGCCGAAAACCAATATTTAATACTAATTTCTGATTGCCACTCTCATTCCCACTCACTCCTTATATACTACTAATAACCTAATATACTATGCCAACTCAACCCCTCTAGAATACTCCCTCACTAATACCAATATTAATAACTATATAAACTAATATTATTTAGCTCTAATCCTAGAATCTATCAATTCATCAATGCAATATGCAAGTGAAAAATAAAGAGAGGCACTTAAATAATATGTAGAATTAGAGCAGAAGCAATCTTAGAAAATTTGTGCGTCATTTTACGCTTATTAAGCAGTCACCAAAATCATTTAGAGCAAGCTCATCCCATCTAAGATGGACCATGAATGCTGCAGAAGTTGCAGATATCAACTAGACCACATTTCAATTAACAGAAAACAGAAAATACATGGAATTCATAAATTTCGAAAGTGACACAACAAGGGGAGTCACCAAAACTGTATGTCATGATAAAAGGCATTCTTAATTACATCGATAACCGATTTCCTGAAGTGGGGAACAGATGAACGTGATTTCCTCAAATTAAAGATATTTGGAATATAGAACTGGTAGAAATAATCTTGCATCCAGCACCACATTTCACAGTTATAGTGAATAAAAACAAGAAAAACCATAATATTGATATGCAAAGTTTGACAGACACAAAACAAGTATTTGAGGAAAAGTAGCCCTTGTCTCTAGCTGCTGCATGCATTATGCAGTGGGGAAGCATGAAAGAACAGAAAAGGATGTAACTACAACCTGGATGCTTTTCACTATAAATTTATCACACAGGATCTAAACTTGTGAATGCATATAAATTTATGGTGCAAAACAAAGATAAGCTGCTCCATTTCACATCTTTATGAGTTGGTCAACAAATGCACATGAGGTGGCTACCACATTCTATAGATCTTTTCTTTTTCCAGGTAATAATTCAAAATGTCAGTCTGCTAATTTTTAAATATGCAGTTCATTGGGACCATCAGGGTTACAGAGAAAGCCAATTCATGCTACCATACTACAGCTTCAGCATTCAGCTTAAAAGTTGTGAGTTCAATTATGGATTCAAAAAATAAATATCTACCTTACAGATGTTTTTTTGAGATTCTGAAACCAAACATAAAACTGAAGACAATAGCTTCTAACAGAGCAAAAAATTTCTTCTCTATAAGATACAAAAGCAAATGGTTATATGTAAATGGGAAAAGAACTTCAGCTCAATTGTAAGTTGTTAATACCAAATTTGAAAATACATGTTGTGATGAAGGAGTGAGGACAGGAAAACAAGACTGTGACCAGGAAATCCGAACTGAACCACCAGCCAGGTTCATCTTGGGTTTCTTTGCCTATTTGGTTCAGCATCATATGTGTCCTGAGATACAACACTTATCATGCAAATTGTTTTGATAATCCTAGATGTGCTTAAGATGGAAGTAAATGCAGATTAAATAGCCAAAAAAGTGCATTCTTGCACTAAAACAGAGGAGTCTTACTGTCTAAGTAGAAAGTTCTACAATATAACTCTCAAATGTAAAGAGAGATTCATGTCAGACAAGTGAAAGGGACATTATGTACTTGCAATTAGAGCGACAATAACCAGAAACTTGAACAAGAAAAATGCAAGGAGCGGATGAAAAAATGATGCTGTGCAGCAAAGCTGATATATATTCCATAAATATACAATTACAAGACACCATTACTTTACTATAAACAAATGAATAAACATGATGAGAAAGTTATCATTAATTGGTCATGGATTATCTTCTCTCATACATGGAAATCTATATGGTAAACTCTTGCTGGGCTAATTAGCTGAATGCAGATTGACATGTCCCATACAAACAGACCAATGCAAAAGTATCTTTAACTGTTATTTTATTTTGAGGATGCAAACATATATAAAGCATGATGAAAGCTTAGGGCATAATGTAAGCATGATAGTAATGCAGTGATAACTTCAGAAGCTGTTTCACAAATTGTTGGGATTTAATTTTCAGTTTGTTTTTCAGAATTCAAATTTATTCCTCTCCGTCTCATTGATAGAACGTCAACACTTCATTAAATCTAATGGCCTAAAAGAAATTGCTTAATATGAGGGGCATTCAAATCTGACACAAAGGAGCAATGGGAACGGGGAATATGCCTACGTCAAATATTAGTGCATTGCAAGGATCCAAAATTTCTCTTGCATAATCATGTGGTAAATCTCATCACAAGGAAGTAATGATGATTTAAGGCCATTCTGTGAGAGACTGAAATCTAAAGGTGAGAAGAAATTTCCAAACAAGACGTAAAGAAGAATTTATAGTGCAAAAGGTCACTTAAGTCCAGTGAACAGTTCCAAATGTCAATGAGGTATAGGATATCTATTGATAAGAAATTGGACAATGTAATGGATCAAAAATTCGAAGCAAAATGACAAGAAAAATAGGAACTCCGGACAAAAAAAACTTTTATTTTTTGTTTTTATGTGCATAGTGCATACTTGTGTTAGGTAACTGATAAGTGAGTCAGAGTTTAGTAGCAAGCTTGTC
>CAODLS012491249.1:0-13100 GCA_948243855.1 Flueggea neowawraea | reverse complement strand
TATACATGCTACTTCAAACAAACAGACCTGTTGATGAAGACGAAGCCGCCAATTAAGCAAGTGCATAAAAAGCCAACCACGACAACTGCATCTGGATTTACTGGTGCTCGATTCTTCCACCAACCCGTGCTCAGTATCCAGGTATACATTGATGAATGCCCATTTTCCTTTACATTTCAATGGCAGAATAACAGTTTTAGCTCAAGGTATACACAAATTCTGGCAAGCAAAGGAGTCATATGGAACCCAAAAGCATGAAGGAAATTAAAGGTAAAACAAAATCCAAGGTACAGACTTCGCCTAAACTTCCTGCTTCTGATAGACTACAGGACTATTTTGCCAGAAACTGATTCAAGCAAATTAAGTTCCCCAGCCACTTGGAATTAGCTAAAGTGGTGGGCCATATGCATTATTATTATTGAGATGTAGTGCTCTATTCTTCTTGCAATCAAAACTTAAGTTCCTCAAAAATGGCACTTTACATGGAAAGAGATTCAAGCAAATTAAGTTCTTCAGCCACTTGGAAAGCTTCTCTACTCTTCTCTGTTCCAATTACGATGAACCGCTACTAATATCTGTTACTTTGTGCAAGAGATTACCATGAAGCATTCAGCATCGTCAACTGTCACGACTTTAATTCACATACACTTCTTACAAGTTCTAGTTTCTCTATAATCATTAAATCTACGAATGCATAGTCACCAGCATTACATTGTTCAGCAAAACATCGATAAACAAATTTACCTCAAACAAGTGATCCAAGAAAAAGTGTGACAAAGATCCAGCCGCCACCAAGAAAAGGCATTGCTTCCTCGAAAGTGCCACCTTTACAACCAACACACACCAGGAAAATCCGAATCAAAAAACCAAATTTAACTTATTAATCTTAATTAGCAAATCACTAAGCACAAATAAACAAATTAATTTTAATCTAAAGCTACCAAGTTCTTAAAACGACAAGCAGTGAAACAAGCCTCACCCCTGAAACTGAATCAAGAACCTTCCTCTGAATCAAAACCTTCGAGATCCATGAGTAAAAAACACACAAGGGAAACCCCAGAAGGACGATGTAGAGCAACGGGTCGTGGATGAAATCGGCCAAGGAGGAGCCGAGTGACTTGGACGATGAGGTCCCGATGGTGGAGCCAAGCCATTCGGAGAACGAACCGATGTCAGGACCAAAGAAGGCGTTGATGGTGTAGACGACGGTGTGGTGCGGACTGAACCGGCCGTTGGACAAGGTGGTCAGAGCCAGACCAGAGCCCATCGAGTACATCAGGTGAGGTCCAGGGCCTGGCATCTTCGGCTATGCTTGACTTCAGCTACCACTTCTACAACTTATTCCCTGAAAGGTTTGGTTTGGTAAAATTTGACTCTTTGTCCGGCCCATGATTTTGGTTCGGCTCACATGTATTTTGCACCTCTCTCTAATAATTAGTCATTTTGGTGTTTGCTACAATTTCAGTGCTACTAAATCACAAATCATAACGTAAACGGGGTAGCCGCAGCAATTGTGCCCCAGCGGTGGCACTCTTTCGATTAACGCAGGATGTTCAGAGGTCGAGGCGGCATTTGGGTGGCTGTGTTTTTTGTTTCCTCCAAGTGGATGAGTTGAGGCCGTAAAAAAAAAACATAAACGGGAATAATAATGTGTACTTTTAAGAGTTGAGTAGCTTGCACAAATTCGCAGATTCAAGCGTCCAAAGGCCCAAATCTCCTTGCAAGTTTAATGCCTTGCAAGCGAATGAGATTGCTCATAGTTAGGACAAAAAATTACAAAGCGTTTACTTTTTAATTTGATCATGGACTAAGTTAAAACTTTAAAATTGAATAATTAAACAACTAAATCGTTGAAATGCTGACCCAATCAACTTTACATCTTAAACGACTATCTTTAAACATTTTGAAAACATGTTAGGGTCGATCTTTTGTCTTTTGTACAATTGGATATGTTGAATCAAACATTTTAGGAACCAAATAAAGTCTACGCATTTTGTTGGTTCCTTCCGTGTTTTCGCATTCTAGCTGTTGATCCAATAACTTCCGTTGAATTATAATTGTCAAACATCTTCAACAATTTTCAAATTGTTCTCATTGGATGGAATCGAACAAAATGCTAGGATTTTGTATATATTTCACTTTTCTAACGTAAAATGATAGGTTTCTCAAGGTTGTTGCCATCCAAGTTGCAGGCTTGTGTCCAGGATCATAGACAGTTTGAAACAAAATTCGGAGACGCATAAGATAAGCCTATGATGGTGATTTAGCGGATAAGGTCCTCTTCACAATAATCGCTTCATGTTTCTTATAGCTTATCCAATTCTCTAAATCAATATACTTTTTTCTGACTTAATTATAATTTATTGACTTTCGTTGAAAATTGGTTGTGTGCGTATTTTTGGATCGAAAGGAAATAGTAAATTTCAAGTACGACATAGCTAGTTCTATTATATTTAGGATTGCTTTTATAGTTGCCAAGAAAAATAACTTGTACAACACTTATTTAATCGATCCAGGGCAGCAATTTTTGGTGCCTCAGCAAATAGCAATCTCTTTTATATACCGAGGCCTTATACTTTTGAGCTTGATTGCCCATGAAAAAATGCGGAAAATCTAACAAAGTAGCAGAATTTTAATATAGTTTGTAGTAAGTGAAAAAGTACTACTTCGGAATGAGTAAATAAGTGGTACTTATAAAGGAAGAATCAGTAAATAAATTGTATTTATAAACAACTAAAGATAAATAGGATGACCGTTTATTTAAAATTTAAACGTGCAATTATATCATCTTTATTCATTCTCTTATTTAAGACACGTTTAATGTATGTTGAACACTTTCATCAAAATGCTTGTAGAAAACTTAACTTTTCATGAGTTAAAACTTATTTCAGTGCATCTTGTTCGATGAGTTTACTCTTAAATCTATTTAATAAAACCGAATTTTTTAGACTCATTACGTTGGATAAGTTTAATAAACCTATTGTTCAAAACCACATCAACGATATAGATCCCAACAAAGATAAATATACAAAACAAAAAATCAATCTAATCACACCGTTGTCTTCCGACAAACTTGGACATCAAAGCATGATTTGTAAGAGTATAACTAATTTGACCAACTTTTGATGTACAATTAATATAATGTAGAGATAAACTTGAATGTCGTATAGAAATCCGCAGCGTGTGGGAATTGCAAAAAAGAGTGGGAACGGGAGATTGGTTGAAGATGGAAAGGAATAGATAAGAATGGAATTGGGAAGTATAGAACTTTCCATTTATGGGACCAAAAAAAATAAATGCAAAAAATAGGAGGACCCCACGTTTCTTCACTTTTTCGCTTTTAGTGGATAAAGGACCTATTTACTCACACGCCTTCTCCCACCAAGACGGCCCCCACCTTCAAACACGGAATACCGGATAAGGCGAGTCCGACATTTTTCGTGTTTGCAAGAAACCCCCCTCTACTCTTCTCTTCTCTTCTCTTCTCTTTTCTTTTCTTATTTTATTTCCGTCCCCTCTCCCAATTTTGGTCCCTGTATATAAGAGCATCTCCAACCCTAATTTTAAAATATAAAAAAAGAGTTGAAGATGCTCCAACTTAACATCAAAATTGAACTAAATTTACAATTTTGTTATAGTAGAACATCAAACATGGTGTTCTATTGTAGCAACTGTAATTTTTTTTTTATTTTTTGAGTATTTTCTTATTTTATCTAATACACTTTAAATTAATATCAATTAAACTCAATCTATTTTAAATTAATATCAATTAATCACAATCATATAAGTATTAATTAAATATTAGACTATTTTATATTATTGTATATATTTTGACTAATTATTTATAACTTTCTTTTTAATTGTTCTTATGTTGTGTGTATTTTTTTAAGTTAATCAATGTAATTTTTATTTGTTTGTTTGTATTTTTATTATTAATTTTTAATTATAAATATATGACGATTGATTATTTTTTATATTTAATTAAATATATTATTATTAATTCATAAGTATTAATAAATTTTCACAATTAATTTTATTTCAAAGGTAATAGGAAAGAATTAAGTTTATATTTAGCTTATGGAAAAAAAGTTAAAAAATGGAGGTAAAAGAAATATTATGAGAATATTTTTTTTAGAGTTCGAAATAGAGTTGTGGATTGGAGATGATTTTACTGTAGCAGCAGTATATTTAAAGTTTTAGAGCTAAAAATAGAGTTTTAGGTTGGAGATGGCCTAACTCAAATAAAGTCATTAAGTTCTGTTGGTTCAAGTGGATAAAAATTTAGATTCTACCCTGTGAGGGTAGCCTGATGGAAGGGAGAATGGTTGTTGTTTGCGAGGCGCGGATTCGAGTGAGAGCGACATCAAACCAAGTAGCTCTGACAGTCGAAGACCCATGTGGAGCAATAAAGCAATATGCCCCCTGGAAGCTTATCTCACTGTGGTGCTACGGTGACAACACTAGTGTACGGACTCAAGTCTGTTACTGGTGTAACTATGACTCTAAAACATTTCATAGTGGAGAGGTAATGCCTGTATGGTAACGCCCAATAAGAGTATACTACTACTAGTTATCACCAACTCCTTTTCTTCAGTAAAAAAAAAATAGATTATGTAGGAAACTATTTGAATTCAAATTCTAGTAAAACTCGTATTATTGTGCATAATATGTACAATGTTGGAAAGTTTTTTTCTTTTGCTTATGAACTTTACAGTGGCCGCTACAATGAAATTATACCGCCCACTCCAACTTCTTTTCTTAAAAAAAAAATAAAACCAAAAAAATTGCATTTTTAATAAAAATGACCTGGGTAGAGAAAGTGGGGCAATAAAAGAACGTAGAGTGACGTGGGCATTCAAATTCCGTCCCAACCTTGAAATTGCCAGGGAACCAAACTTTAATCGGTTTGGATGAATTTAAGGATTCATGGATGAGATGACAGCGACAAGAAAGCAGAGCTCCACATTCATTGTTGCATGCCCCTAATTTGTTCTCATGGAAGTTTTTGAAAGTTCGATTTTTGTGATGATTCTACTTCTTTTTGTTGGGTTTAAGATTAGCTGAAGTGGATCATCAATCCAATATTTGTTAGATGAGAATGTTTTCATGCTTCTAGAATGTCTGAACCAACCATTCTTTTTTTTTTCTTTTTTCTTTTCGTTCCATGATAATGGATAAAGATAATAGATTACAGATTTAGTAGATTAAATTGATTATATAGTAAAAAAATTAAAGAAGTATTATAATATTTTTTTTTGACTTATAATATGCTTAAGTAATAATTGACCAAAAACAAATGCTGAAGTAGTATAAAAAAATCTCTAGTAATGTGCTAAATTATATATTTATTATATATTAAACATTAAAATTAAAATCTTTTTTTTTTTGCATTGTGATATATAGAAGTACATCTGCCCTTTTTTTTATATATATATTCTGATTAATTGAGTCATTAAGCTAGATTCCGTCAAAAGAAATAGAAATGTCATCAAAACGTCAATGCACAGAAAATATTGGTGGTCAATAATATACAAAAAAATGAAGATTTATTTTGGTAAATGCAAAATGGAGAATGCTGTTATGACTGTTAACAAGTGATTAAGACAAGTAACAGCAAAAGGAGTTATTGTTAAACATTGAGATTTTTAATCTCAGTAAAAATAAATGTTATTTTAAAAAAATTATTAAACTTATTTAGTACTACAGTATATAACATTTATCATTTTATAATAATTAATAATAAATAAATAATATTATATATTTTATATTTTATTAAATATATTATATGTCGAGTGTATTTTTTTTCGTCGAATTGAAAATAAAATTTGGGTCTACAATAACGGAAAAAAAGAAATATCAAAATAATGGCGAGGTAGTTAGCAACAGTACTCGAAAAGACTCAACAAAATGGGATTGATGACACGTGTACAAGGGGGGGGGTATTGGGTATCATCAGCAGCACTTGAACCCAATCAGGCAGCAGAGACTGTCCTAAACATGTGCCAGTACACAGAGGTACGTGGCACCGCCTAGCCAATCGAAAACGACCAGATGGTGGTGACGTGGAATATGTCAGTGTAGCGGGCCCCTCTCAACAGTGGGAGGTGGCAGGCCTTTTTAAGACAAAAAATTAAGGTGGGACCGGCTTTTTTATATGACTAAATCCTTGTTTTTACTTGACACATGAAGATGTCGTACGAGATTTCAGGAGTTTTTTCTCTTTTTGTTTTTTTTTCTTGGAAGAAAAAGAAGAGGATAAGGAGACGAGGAAAATGGCGGAGTTTGGTGAGACTGATTGATTTTCATCACCTTCCCCGATGTTATCCGCATCGGACTTCGCTGTCATTTATTAAAGCCTTTTTCTTCTTTATAATTGCACTTCTGCCACCAGAATCCAATGTTTAATCCATTCGCACTTGTCAGTAATCCACCAATTACAATTGGATAATCTTACGAATAGTGTTTCAGACCATGTCAACTGTTATATACATGTTATGTTCGGTATTATCTGCTTTGCACGCATAATTTATTTATAAAAATGTTCGTAAGTTGAAGTTATATGATATTATAATTGACTTTGGTTTCGACATGGTACAACAACAAATATTTTAAAAAAATGGTGTGATATATTATCTAAGTTTTAAATAGTCGATCTTGAAAATTAAGCTCGCCGATCACTGGCATGAAGGTAGCAAATGTGTAGTATTTTAATATGTTTATTTATTAATTATTCAAAATTGCTTTATTTCGTGAAAAATACGTATGCAACATCCGACCAAACATTGAACGAAAAACGATAAAGAAGGAAGCAGCAAATGGTGATATCCAGATCACATTCATCAAATCTTTCCTTTTCTGTCGATTGAAGCAAACATTCAAAATTAACTTTCAAAATATCCAAAAAAGACCAGGAACAGGAACAGAGACACTATGTATGACTAAATTAAATTTAGTGCTCTCTCCTCCTATAATAATAAATACACTTTTTATTATAGATATTTTTAAATATAAATATATTTTTATTATATTTGTTATTAATAAAAAATAATATTATTTTTATTTAATTTTTAAATTAATTTATTAATTATTAATATATTTATTTAAAAAATATAATTAAAAATTTTATAAAATTAAATAAATTTAATTATGAAAATTATTTTTTAATTTTTTATAAAAAATAATTAATAATTATTATTATGAGACAGAGAGTAATATTTATATAATATGATATATATTAAAACAATTTGTTGGAACGCATAGTTTATTCTAAGATGGGAAAACCAGTTGGAAAAGAAGAGGCTCCCAACTTTGGGATTTGTAGCGGCGCAAAAGATAAAGATGGAAGAGCAAATTGGTAAATAGAGATGGACACGTGTCGTGTGTGTTCTTATCCGAAGCGTGGTCGAGCAGCCGCGTGCACTTGTCGGCTCTCTTTCTCTCTCTCCATCTGTTTTCCGCTTTCACCGGATTATTTACTCTTAAGTGTTTTTATTTTTTTAAAAAAATTATTTAAATTTTTAAAATATTTTTTTTTATATAAAAATTAGAATAATAAGAATTAGTGACAACATTAGATTATTTTAATTAAGTTTGCATCATCTCAACGACATTTTTATGTTTTTATTCTCTGAATATTATTAAAAAGGTAAAAGAAAATGTTTATTGACAGAGTACAGCCCGGGTAGTAATACAAAGGCTAGTTACAAAACGAAAATGTTATGTTCTACATATATCATCATAAAACAGAGCAGAGCATAACGGTGCCAATGGAGTTCACCAATGTTCCTAAGTTGCCTCTCTGCCAAAGTTTGTTAACTTGTCCGCCGATTGATTGTCCTTTTTGAAAATATGGCCTGTGAGTTGTGACCACCTGCATGAAACACATCAAATGGAGGCATCTAGACCAGTCTACCTTTAATTCCCATGGTACGGCAACAGATCTTGATCGAACTTATCCCAAGCTGTCATGATTGCAAAAATGACTGCCTTTACTTCTGCAAGTAATGCTGAACAAGTACCTGTAAGAAAAGCAAAGCAACTAAGGGAAAATCCCCTAGTATTTCTGAACACTCCTCCTGATCTTGACCTACCAGTTTCAGTAGAACGAGCCATCTACGTTGATCTTCACCCAATCTACAAGTATACACTACCACTGAATAGGGATAATCTGTGGAGCCTTCCTAATGATGCCAGCAATATTGAAATTGTTCAAAACTTGCAAATCAGAAAAAGAGTTAAACATATGACCAACTCCGCAGCTACTACATTCTATTAGGCAATGCCAGATTAACTTGAAATTATAACAAAAATAATTTAAATTAAATTACATTACATCTATGTGGAAGGACGGCAAGTTCTACAACTCTACATCTTCCCACATCTTTTTATTTTCAACTCCTTAATTGATTCAAAAATTTCAATGTGGTAAAATTTGAATCTTTAAATCAAATTTAATGAGTATAATTAAATCTGCATCTTTAAAAACATATAATGGATATAAGTTCAAAAATGATTATACCAAATCCTTTTTTTTTTTGGCTTAGAAAATTCTTATGGAATTTTAATATATTTTGTATAAAAACTTAATATTTGTGGATTTTCCTACGTCTTTCCTATGAGAGTGACGCACCATTTTGGCTCCGTATAATGGATATTCTCTATGTGATGGTTTTAACTTGACTTGGCAATTGATTAAAATTTTCAGTGAAATTATCACTAATTTTCTTTTAAATAGGAGAAAATTATTAATACTCGATATTTTCTTCTTATTTAACCTTACAGGTGAAATTTCAGAAAAATAAAACAGAGGACTCCTTTTTTTTTATATAAAAATCGCATATTCATTCCCTTTCCACGAAAGGAATTAAAGAAAAGAACAAATTGATTGCAAAGAAGCAAGTAATGATCGGGATTAATAGGATAATAATATAAGATTTGAGCATTATATGCACTGATTTGTAAATTTCTCAACCCATACTTGCCAATTTGTTTATTCTTTAAGACTAGACCAACTTGAAATTTCCCCACAGCCGCAACGAGTTCTTCAAATAATATGAATGCAAATAGATATTAGTGGGGGCACAATTGGATTTGAGACCCATTCACGAGCCACAACCTCAAAATTGACCCTTAAACTAACAACAAAATGCCAACATTAATTTTTCAATTACACCAAGTGTCCTATATTATAAAACTTAATAAAATTGAATAATAGTAAATGGGTTTTATCCAGATCATAGAAGTGAAGTTTGATTTTTAAGAATTTCCAAGAAGACGAAGAAGATTGAAGGTCATGGGCCAAGTCTATGTTTATCCAAACGTGGACAGACTTTGGTAGATGTTAATGTGTGAAGAGTCAATTGTATTTTATTGTTCAAGTATTCTAGGATAATGTTTTCGATTATTTAACGAATTCGTAAGTCCTTTTGGTACCTGAACCATTAGGTTTCTTATACATTACAGCTATCCATTCTATTGGCTTTGCTTTTATCTTTATCGTATCATTTGATCCCTTTGACATAGTTTACGATGAATTTCCCATTTTGCCATACTATGATAAACCGCTGTTTTTTTTCTAATTTACCATGAGTATGATTTGTTTTTTCAAAGAATGTAAGTGAATATATCACACATTTATATTTGTTACAAAAGAATAAATATTTAGGCTATGTTTAGTTGAAAAAATAGTTTTTTATTTTTTATTTTTTGTCATGTTTTTATTTTTTAAAATAACATAAAAAATAATAGAATATTTTAGTGTTGCATGAATAAATTTTTATTTTTTATTTTTTCATTTTTATTTATTCGTTTCCTAAAAAAAATTGAAAAATTTTTACAACTAAACAAACTCTTAATGTTCTAAATTTTATGCGAAAGAAATGAACAACACCAATGAGTTTGTAGTTTGTTGGTAATAAAATTATTTTTTTTGTGTTAAAATGTCAAAAAAAACCTAACTTTGATAGTATTTTTTAATAATAACAACAATAACTATGTGGCGTCAAAATTGATAAATATATTCCTGAAAATGCATATGCTTGGCGTTGTTTTATAAAAAAATGGGAAAAAAAAATTGGAGATCACACACTTCAAAGCACTTCTTGTTGCTTAAGAAACAAATTTCATTATACCAACTTAAATAAAAACCAATATGTTCCATGAGGATTTGAATAAGTTCATATTTAATATACTTTAATAATTAATATAAAAATATGTGTTACAAAGTACAAAATCACCAACAAATATTCAAGTGATGCAATTAAACTGATAGTTTATAACTAACTAGTAATGGCAAAAAAAATTATCAACTTAGTAATTAAAAAAAATGAGAGACATGGGTTAGGGTCTTGTCCTCTAATTTTATAGATTACGAATTTTTAAATTTATGAAATTGAGTGTTCTTTTTTGTAATTGACGTTTATGCTTCAATTTTCTGCTATATCATCAGCCAGTTAATAAATTATATATTAAAAAATAAAAAAAAAACTGTAAATAAATATTAATTTCTTAAGTTTAAATATGTTTAAATAATAATGTATAAATAATGAACTGATTTTAGTGGTAATAAAGCTGATCGAAGAAGGGCATATGAGGTAGACGGTGCAGAACCATAACGTAAGACCGAAACAGTGTTGCAGTCTTAACTGTAAACAACTCTCTCTCTCTCTCTCTCTCTCTCTCTCTCAAATCTCTGTTTTTTTTGTCTTTATTATATTCTACGTTTTAATCCATTTCAGCTTCCTTTGTTGAATCAACAAAAACCAAATCAAACGGCACGCACTTACTCACCAAAAAAAAACAACACGAAAGATTTCTTCTTTTCTGTTCTTTTTAGCTCTTCACATTCAGAAATCACAATTCTTTGCATTCTATTATATTTTCTTTTCCTATTTCTTGTTGGGATTAGTCGATTTCACACCAACATAATAAAAAGATTAGTTCTTTACAATATATCTCACCAGTTCTGAACCTAACACCTCCTCTCTCATTAACATTCTTTTGTTCTTACCGCCATTGTTGCTTCATTCTTTCATTTCTGTAAGTGGACTTCTCATTATACATCACTGTTTGTTTGTCGTGTGGTTGACAAGTGTTCTTTGGTTTCTATTGATTCTTCTGTTTTTTTGTTTTTCTTTTGGCAGGAACTGATTTTGACGATCAATGTAAATGTACAGATATTAAGAAGCTGTTTTGGTTTAAAAAGTGTCAATCTTTCAGGTTGGTTTGCAAGATTGGTTTATGTTTTTAAATCTGTTTGAAATGACTTGAATTTTGTATTTCTGAAAGTACACGTTGTTGGATAAACTTGTTTTGTTTGAAAGGAAAGGTCATTAATTTTAGGATGTGGTTACCATAAATGGAGTTAATATGGTTTTTTACTGTGGTCCTTGTTGACAAATCAAATTTTGCTGCTGCAGATTATGTCCAGCTGTAGAATCTGGAAAATATAGCAAGACTAACCAATAGAATGCTCTGAAAATAATTGTGCTTCTTTTTTTTTTTTCATTTATTGTCTGGTTTGAAAATGTCTACAGTCATGAACATGAGAATATATCATATATCCATGTGTATAGCTCATTTGGGTCTTTATCAATTGCATTTATTGATAAAATCTTCCTTATGATCATTATTGTTTTGGATATGGTCTAATCCGTCTTTTGGGCCACTTTTTTTGTGTTGAAACAAATGTAAGTTGTAAAATTTTTTGGAAAAAGGTGTGTTATCTGGATCATTTTGTTCCACCTTCTTGTTCTTTTATTGTTGCCTTCTTTTTGTTGTTTTTCTCTGTTGGCTGAGTTGGATATTTTTGCTGGAAAATACATGATAAGGATAAACTTCTTTACTTGTAATCCTCTGTATACGTATTAAGATTTGGAAGACACGTAATGATATTTAAGGTTTTGCTGGAATGAGATATTTCTAAGGCACGTCAGAGAAGGTTGTAGTCTGGGCTGCGAATCTCCTCTGCTTACCAACTATAAGAATATTTCTTCTTGTCACTTCACTGGCTGTGTAAGTTGAATTTGTCTAATAGTATTAAGACAACATTCTGGAGGAAGTTGCATAACGTTAGAAATAAATCTGTTGTCTGTTTTAGGGCCAACCAATCTTGGTAATGTTTATGATTCATAATTTATTTATCTTTTCACTTTTTTTTCACTCTTATGAAGTACTTTAGCATACAGGACGTTATCCATATTGTTCTGTAGAATCTTTTGTTGTAACGATCTCTGTTACTAACTCATTTTGTAGCAAAAGAATCTGCAGTGTTTGCTAATATGTTGTATGCTAAAAGATGAAATTTTATCGGAACTGGTGACATACACGTGATTTTTTTTTTCTATATGTGTTTATGTTAAATGTAGTGCAGGAAAAAGTAGAGCTAGGATATCGTATATATGTGCTTGCAATAGGTGCATATGATTCGTTGGTTAGATTTTTGTTTCCATTTTCCTGAAAGGCTTACATACTTCAGAGGCTCAGCCTTAGGATTGTTCATGGATGTTAGTTAAAAGAGTTCTCTGTGCTTTCTTGCAGGTTTTGATCTTCTATACTTTCAGTTTTGTTTGGAACGTCCAATATCAGTTATTGCATTGGTCTACACTGACAAGTGGAAACAAGAACAGTTAGACTTTCAAGGATGATGTCAAGATCTTACATAAATTTGTTGGACCTAGTGTCTGGGGACATGACTAATTCCCCTCAAAATAATAGATCTCTTCCGAGAGTGATGACTGTTCCAGGAATTATTTCTGACATAGATGGTTACAGTAGCAATAATGCAGATTCAGATGCTCCATCTTCCGTGTCTCATGAGAAGACAATTGTGGTGGCAAATTTTCTTCCTCTAAACTGTCACAAGGATTCAATATCTGGAAAATGGTCATTAAATATGGATGAAGATTCACTGTTGTTACAAATGAAGGATGGTTTTCTGCCAAATACTGAATTTATTTATATTGGATCTCTGAGTGTTGAGGTAGACGCAAGTGAGCAAGAAGAAGTTTCTCAGAAGCTTCTGGAGGAATTCAACTGTGTTCCCACATTTCTTCCTCCTGATCTTTATAAAAAGTTCTATCATGGTTTCTGTAAGCATCATT
>CAODLS012490655.1:0-16234 GCA_948243855.1 Flueggea neowawraea | reverse complement strand
ACCATATCTCTCATACTTGCTATGGCCTGGCTATCTAGCTTTGTCCTCTTAATGGGAGCCTTATGAACTCCTTTACAAGTACTTTTCACCACCTCTTGGTATTGTTCTCTCTCCTTTCATGGGTCAAACATTTGTTCTTTTCTTATGTGGACTTTATGTCTCCCTTCACGAAGTTGGGGACGAAAGTAAGGTGCTCGGTACTCAGGAGCTTATGTGTGGAGGTTCAAAGGTTGTTCTTCCTTTGGGGCCTTTTGTCTTTCGGCTGTACCCCCACTCTTAGTAAGTGCATCAAGAGGTGGAATGATATTTTCTTAAGGAGTTTATTCCTTGAGCATAGCCATTATCTCCTTCAGCATTCTTCTATTTTCCTCATTTTCCTTCTTCAAGGCCTTAGAGTCATTGAGAGGAACTGTTGGGTTGTTGGTTCCTGAAGCACCTGTTCTACTGAGGAATCCTTAGAGTCCTTGGGGAGTTCAAATGACTGTTGATGTCTTGAGCATCATTATTGTCAGTGTGGCCGACAACTTGGGATCTCATCCTCACCACCATATTATGCATCAAGGAATTAAAATTACTCTGGGAAAGGATCTGAGGAGTGCCCTAGGGTAGGTCCCGAAGAGCTCTCCGATGTATGTTCTGAAAAGCTCTTCGAGGTAAATCCTGAGGAATTCTCTGAGGTAAGTTTTGAGGATCTCTCTGAGGTAGGTCCTAAGGAGTTCTCCGAGGTGGGTCTTGAGGAGTTCTTCGAGGTGACTCCTAAGTAGTTCTCCGGAAAGGTCCTGAGGAGTTCTCCGGGGCAAGTCCTAAAGAGTTCTTCGAGGTGAGTCCTGAGGAGTTCTTTGAGGTGGGTCCTGATGAGTTCTTCGAGGTGAGTCCTGAGGAGTTCTTTGAGGTAGGTCCTGAGGAGTTCTCCAAAGAAGATGGCTCCAAGGAATGACTCTGAAGAGAGATCCAAGATTGATGGCTCCAAGGAATGGCTCCGGGAAAGGTTATAGAGAAAATTCTGAAGCTGTTATGGAGAAGATTCTGAAGAATTTCTCCAAGAGCTTCTCAAAACAAAACTTTCCAAGCCCCATCGAGGATGGAAAAGATCAAACTCTAAATTGGTTGAAATAGGAAAAAACTTTGGAAGAAATCAAAGACAGAGCTATGAACGGTTGAAAATACAGCCTTTAGTTCGATTCCCACAGACGGCGTCAATTGTTGTTGCCTCAAATCTGCAACACGAATGAAAGGGATGAATGGATGAACGATGGATCACGAACACTTCAAGTCACCTTCAAATCTGCAAGAATAAAATCAAAGTGAGACCGGTTGATCCTCGAAGGACTCTCCGACGCTTAAGTTAGTGTTCAGTTCGATAGAACTTTATGTGTAAAATATGGGTGTAGAGAATGTAACATTTAAATGTGATATAGACTCCTATTTATAGAGAAAGAGTAGTGGCATGAATCTAATTTCTATAAGTATTCCTAAAATAAGGCCTCGTTTGTGGACTTCTGGATTTATTTATTTAGTTGGTCTTAATGGGCTCGAGTACATGTTACACAAATACTAATGCCAACCCACGAATGGCATTGACTCCATTAAATGTTCCAACACATCTGCACGAGTGGAATTTTTATATTTTTTTCTCTGCTAATTATTGTTGATATATACCAACAAAAATGAGAATGCTTCCTAATCCACCATGGAGACAGATAATTAATTTGATTTTAAATACTTTCTTGCTAATTAACCACCATGATATAACATGATTCTGAATTGTAATGCTAATATTTTCTGAAATGATTGTTGCTATAGTAGCAGACAAGATCTGAATAGTTCATGTATAATACTAGAAAATAGGGTAAGAAGTGATTTGAAATGTGATGGATTATTAAGATGTCCCTGCATTGCCTACACAATTTGCAATTTAAATGGGAATGAGATTCTTCATGTCTCCCTCACAACCCCCTATATATTTATCAGATGGAGCAAGTGAGGAATGCAAGTCACAACACAGAACACAAGTTGAATCACCAATTACCAACCTTCTCTACTCTCACAGAAGAAGAAAAAATGGCTTCCAATTTCCATGCAAGATCTAACAGTTTGCCTTCTAGGCCACACCTGTCATATCTGAACTTGATGAACACATGACCAGATTAAGAGATTCACAAGCCACCTCTACAACTTCTTCTTCAATTGGAAAAAAGCTCATCGCTCTCCAAGATTTGCATTATTTTGTTGATAAGTTGCTTCTTTTGCCACTCACACAAGTTGTGGCTGAGGAAGACAACAAAAAACAAGTGGATGAGCTTCTTGATGGATCTCTTATAATTTTGGACTTGTGTAACATCACCAAGGATGCCTTGTCGCAATCCAAAGATTGCATTCAACTACTCCAATCCGCTTTTCGCAGAAGACAAGGCGGTGTTGAGAGTGAAATCAAGAAATACATCCGTTCAAGAAAAAATGTAAAGAAAACTATCAAAAAGCTCTTGAAGAATATGAAGAATAATGAAAACAAGCCTGTTTCATCTTCCTCCGAGATCCTCACAATGACGAGAGAGGTTGAGGCCATCACAATCAACATATTTGAATCATTCCTAACATATATTTTAGAGCCATCAAAGCCAAGTGGGTGGTCAATAGTTTCCAAGCTGATGCACCACAAAAGAGTAGCCGCATTTAGCGACGAACAAGAAGCACATCAAAGTGAATTTGCAACGGTTGATACAGTTTTGGAATCACTAATGGGCTCCAAAACTGTCAAATCAGAAGAGTTCAAAAGAAGCTGCACAGTTTGGAATTGTGCATTCAAGATCTCGAAGATGGAATCGAGTGCCTCTTCAGGAAGATGATTAAATCGAGAGCTTCATTTCTCAGCATCTTCAGTTAATTAGTAGACTGAAAATGTTACAAAGTATATACTTGTTGATCAATCAAAATGAATATTTGTACAACAAAATTTTACACCCAAATTGTATATACATAGAAATCTCTATTACTGATCAAACTTTGTCTTGTCAATTTCCGATCCATTCACTAGTCTTTTCACTTCAGAATAGTACTGAAGATCTTTCAAATTAATCAATTTATTTTTCATTTTGTATATATGTAATTATTCTATGAAAAATAAAATTTATCATCCAAATAATAGATTTAGTTATTTTTTGACATAAAATAGACAAATTTCTTTTTAATATATGAATATAACTATAAATAAATATAACAATTATTATGTGATAGAGTTAATCTATGTTATTTATGACAAGACAAATTGTTTTTGGTTTGGGGAATGTGAAACCAACACTCAGCCCAAACCCAATTTTTGGTTTTTAAGTTTTATCCAAACCCAACCCCAACCCCACAAATTAGATTATACCCAGTCAACTCAAATTGAGTTTTGAGTGGATTTCATCAAATCAGACTAAGTTGTCATCTCTAATCTCTACCCGTCTTATACCAAAGCAATAATTCACATTTTTACAAAATCCACTCATAGTGCATGTGGAATTGGGGGAGTTTTCGCAACAATCTCCATACTTTCAACTATATACATTAGGCCTCCCAAAATATTAAACATGAAGAATCACTTAGATTATATCTCTGCAAATGTTTGGCAATGTCTCCTCTGCCACTATTTGTCCAACTCATTGTACATGCATATGCTATGCTAATGCCAACCCACGAGTGACATTGACTCCATTAAATGTTCCAACACATCTTCACGAGTGGAGTTTTTATAATCTAGATATTGTTGGAAAACCAACTTGTTTTGAGAAAATATAAAATGAGATTAATGCATCCACTTCAACCATATATAGTATGATTCTGAATTGATTAATTAACAATAGAAAATACTGTAAAATTCATTAGTTTCCAAGCTGATGCGTCCACAAAAGAGTAGCAGCATTTAGCGACCAGCAAGAAGCAAATCAAATTGAATTTGCAATGGTTGATACAGTTTTAGAATTTGTCTCGTTAATTTTCGATCCATTCATTAGTCTTATCACTTCAGAATAGTAATTAATGATCTTATATAGTTAATCAATTGAATTTTCTTTTCACGTATATGCAAGGCACAAATGAATTAGCCATAACCATCAAAATTTGTTACATCGTAAAATTCTTATCATATTGTCTTGTAAATTAACCATAACAATTCTTTCAAAATCATTTTAGTCCTTAAAAAAATAATTTTCCAGTTATATCCTCACACTGTTAAATTTTCATTTACTTTCAATTACATAAGGAATTAAAGTAATTTAAATAACAATTTAAAGATAAAACATCGGTGGCAAATATTACAGAAATTAATAAATTAAGAGTCTATTTTGTTCATAATTCCGGACCATGTATATATATAGAAAGTTTTCGAAATACTCTGATTCTGCTGTGTCTTAATTATTGGAGTGTTATGAGTTGGAACTACGGTGGAATAGGTGACATTGAACAATGCACATAATTATGTTCTAAAACTCAAATTAAAACCATTAATCATAATAGCCAAAACCAAAAGAAAATGGAAAAACTTGCAAGACTAATTGATATTTTGCATTCAACTTCAGATGGGATGTAATGTTTTGGCATTCACATGATAAGCTCAATAGTTGCCTCATAACTAAAATCACCCAAAGAAAAAATGCAGAAGCTGTCTTTCTGTTAGGGTCACAAAAATGTTTAATCATTTAACAATCTTTCAAATCTTGTTGGCCAAATATTATTAAACTACATATTGGTAAGAGATGACAATGTATGTGAATCATGCCTTCCTATTTCACAACAATTATTTCAGATTCTTCACCATTTGATGAATTTAATAAAGCACAATTAATACAAATGTTCATGAACAAGTGTGTGTAATAATGAAAATTAAAGAATAGCATTAGGTGTTAACCACACTCGTGCAATTCAGATGCTTCTATATTAGAGACAAGATCTGGTTCAAGGAATTAAAGTAGTTTTAGCAAAGTGATCATGGTTTAGTAAGCAGCAAACATTGCATAGACAAGATTATATTTTTTTTATAGATTTAGATCAGAAACATGTTACTTCAATTGATTATGACAAGGATGAGACTTCTGATGTCTCCATAACCCCACAAATATATATACTTAGAAGATGGGCATGGAGGAATGCGAATCACTTGACTGAATCAAAGATCACAAGTTAAAGCTTCTATCTTCTCTCTCAAAATTCAAAGAAAAAAATGGCTTCCAGTTTTCATGTAAGGTCTAACAGTTTGCCTTCCAGGCCACACCCAGTCATTTCAGAACTTGATGAACACATGAGCAGACTAAGAGATTCACAAGCCGCATCTACATCCTCATCTTCAATTGGCAACAAGTTCATTTCCCTTCAAAATTTGCATGATTGTGTTGATAGGTTGCTTCTTCTGCCTTTTACACAACAAGTCTTGACTCAAGAAGACAACAGAGATAAAGTGGATGAGCTTCTTGATGGATCTCTCAGAATCTTGGATCTGTGTAGCATCACCAAGGATGCCTTGTCCCAAACCAAAGATTGCATCCTACTACTCCAATCCGCTTTTCGCAGAAGACAAGGCGGTGTTGACAGTGGAATTAAGAAATACATGTCTACCAGGAAAATTGTAAAGAAAACTATCAAGAAGGCCTTGAAGAATCTGAAAAGTAACGAAAACAAGTCAGTTTCCTCTTCCAGTGAGATCCTGACAGTGATGAGAGAGGTTGAGGCCATCTCTCTCAACACGTTGGGATCATTTTTATCATTTGTATCGTCAAACTCAAAGCCAAAGGGCTGGTCTTTAGTTTCCAAGCTGATGCACCATAAAAGAGTAGCATGCCAGGACAAGAAACGAACGAAAATGAATTTGAAATCGTTGATGCCACATTGGAATCAATCATCGGATGCAAAACAAGAAAATCAGAAGACATTGAGAATGCACAAAAACAGTTGAAGAATTTGGAATTGTGCATTCAACACTTTGAAGATGGAATTGAATGTCTGTTCAGGAGGATGATAAAATCCAGAGCTTCCTTTCTCAACATTTTCAATTGAATCATAGTTCCCCAAAAAATATTACAGAGAATCAATGTTCATTTGTACAAAATTTTAATACAAATATTATACAATACAATGTTTTTCTTCTGAACACTTTTTTTGTCTCCAATTCTGGTCCATTCATTTTCACCCTATTTATTAATTACTTCAAAACAGAACCTCTCTGAAATTATTTCATTTCTAATGTAAAGATCAATAAAGTAAAACACATCAGAACAATTGAAAAAAATAATCTTTCTGGGACAGATTAATCTAGCCCCTTTGGACATTGTAGCGCCTTAAGCACTAATATTAGTATAACCCACTAATTAAGCAAACAATCAACCACAGTTTTCTGTTGCAGAATAATAAGGCAACTATTGCTGTAGGGATGAACATGTAAACGGTGGAGGAACACACGAAACAGAGCATATCCCATTTAGACCATGTCACAAGGAACTATGGTAGACTACTGCAAAATACAGAATGTCATAGAAATACAAGAAAGTTGCTGGTTGATTCAAACCAGGTAACATAAGAAACCAAGTAACACACTCAAATTGTTCTAGCAAATTAGATAGAGCTATTTGCTGTGTAATAGGTTATATACATAAAACTACCTCATCTCCATTCCCTTCTGCACTGAAGGGCCATTAAGCACTGATATCATTAAACAAGAACCCATTAACACTTTTCACTCTTTCTACAGTATAAGTGGATAAAAAGGCAACAATTGAGAGAAAAGGGACCACAGTAGGACAAATGAAAAAACAACAGACAATTTGTTCCGGCGTATCAGAAATCAAGTGCAAAACCATTGTATAGCATTTAACTCGATACACAGCTTTACAGAAACGAAAATGCGCATATACTACAGCTGTGACCGACCCGAGAAAACAATAAACAATGCCATTCATAAAAATGGCCCAAAGGAAAAAGGAAGTGTGGTAAAGCCAACGCAGATGTTGAAACTTAAAATTATAACATTTATGAGACACCATAGCCTCAGTATAATATTTTGACCCCATTTTAGAAATCTGGTTAAAGACAACTGAATAGCTTCACAAAGACAAATGAAAGGAAAATTAATCACTAAAAATAGACTATCAAATAATTTCTGATAATGATTCTCAAAGCTAAGAAAGTAGAATTAATCAAACAAAGCAACTAAGGCATACCTCATAAACAAATTATAGCGGAACCAATGCAAAGTAATTGAAAATACATCTTTCCAGGACACCATAGGGACAAAAACGTAGAAGTTCATTGTATAATAAGCCAAACAGATACTAAATAATCTTAGTTCTCTTGGACATTGTATGGCCTACAGCACCGACATTAGTATAAGCAACAACTCACCATCACTTTTCAGAATAAGAAGGCAAATATTGAAGAGGCAACAACTTTAGATGGGAAAGGACCAGACGAAGAGATGAATGATAGGCTATAGAAATAAGAATTCCTCAGTTCTGCTTCGAGCCCCAGGCATTAATATAGTTCATCACACAACTAGCCACTATCTCCGTCTCATCAAGGGAGGGAGGGACTAAAGGAGAGAAAAATCTCTTATTGATTAGCCAATGAAAAGGCGGATAAAAAACGTGTGACGGAAGATAGGGCTTAACTATTTGGTAGACTACACAAACACGAATTTATGAGTGAATTAGGCACAACTTATCAAACAAGCAGCCACTATCATTGTGTCATAATCAGGAAAGCAAAAGGCGAAAAAGAATAAATCTCTTCAAGAACGACATAAATTTATCTTATGTTCTTACTTACCCCTTCCATATAAGCTTATATTGGCCGTTAAGACAGGGCTACTGAGCTATCAATTTTTACTCCATATCCCGCACCTAAGACCAGTGGAATCCCACACATGATAAAAGAAAGACAAACCACCACAATTTCGAAACCTTAATAAACAGGTTCTGAAACCTTAATAGAGTTTACAGAGACACATGAGATGATGGTGGGACAAGAGAAGCAACTATGTATGTCTTTATCATAATTCTGTAAAACATACAGATGAGAAGCAATGTACCTGACATGTATTTGAGCGACTGAAGATAGAGCACCACTCTCTAATAGGCTATTTTCTCTCAGGTATCTACCATATTGCAGTTCATTATAGCACATCTGTTATCTATACCAATAGGCAGAAAGCCACCATATGGGGCTATTTTTTTCAAGATCTACGAGGAAACCACTGAGGGGAAGGAACAAGAGAATCTCTTACTGATCAAATGATAGCAAAAATGAAAGCCCATCAAGCAACAATACACCATCTTTTGTGTTTTCAGAACAAGGCAATCATAGAGAGGGGGAGGGGCAAGAAAAATACAGCAAATCTCTTTCATTGATTAATCAATAGAATAGACAGAACAGAAACAATGTAAGCACCATCAATTTGTTTGAACATAAATTTATCTCCATTTCCTTCTACAGTGCAGTGAGTTCAGCACTAATGTTAGCCCATTAATTAAACAACCAAAACAATAGACCAACATAGAAAGGTAACAACTGAAAGGAGTGGGACATGAGACTGGAGAGATACCAGTGGAAGAAGAGATATAAATCTCTCACGCAGGCCTATATTAATAGATTTTACCGTCTAATAGGCTACACAGCAAAAACTCTCTTCATCATCCGATGAAGCAAGTAAATACAACTGTACCATTACCGGTATAATCGATCAAGCAACAATATACCATCTTTTCTGTTTCAAAAAGAAGGCAATTATAGAGAATGGCATGAAATAAAGAACATCACATCTCTTAGACAAAAACAATGTAAGCACCATCAATTTCTTTGAACAATTTGGCAAATATTAATAGATTTTACCGTCTAATAGGCTACACAAAATTATCTTGATTTCCTTCTGCACTGCAGCATATTCAGCACTATTAGCCCATTAAACAGCAAGCTAGTTGCGTTTTTTTCTTTTCTTAGCTCCAGAATACACAAGAAAATAATGATTAACATAAATAGGCAACATCCAAAAGGAAAGGGACATCAGAGAGAAGAGGGAGCAAAAGAAGAGAAACAAATCTCTTGCACAGGCTATGAACAGGGCAGATGAAAAATTCAACAACAATTTGAATGAGGAGCTTAGGCACAAAAGATCGTGCTGCTTAACAGTGTTATTTAGGCTACAACAATACAAATTTATCACTTGCCACAATCTTTGTCCAATAAGAAGGCATCAGGGGACAGAGAACGAATCTCCACATAATCAAAGTGTGAAAAAAAATCAGCTCTCACAATTTGCTTCAGCAACTTAGATAAAGCGTTGTTGTTTAATGGGCTATATATAGTACGAGCTTGTCTCGATTTCCTTCCACAACATAACCCATTTAAAAACAAGTCACCATTTTTTCTTTAGAATAAGAAGGCAAATATTAACCAGAACAAAGAGGCAAACATTTTAGATGGGGGAGGGACCAAGCAAAGAGAACAAATCTCTTATTAATTATTAAGCTGTAAAAGGGCAGATTTAAAGGCTTCGACCGACTTAGAGACGAAAAAGAGGGTTACAGCTGAGTAATAGGCTTTAGAAATAAGAATTCGTCAATTCTGCTTTAAGCCTCAGGCACTAATATAGCCCATCACACAACTAGCCACTATCTTTGTCTCATCAAGAGAGAAAACAGAACAGAGAACAAGTCTATTGTTTAATAGACTATGCAAGTCAATAAAACCGCCAATTTATTTGAGTAGCTTGGCAACTGAAGACGGTGCTTTGCAGTCTTACAGGCTGCACTCTTACGGTCAAGTCCCCAGAGCACCATTACTGGTATAGTCGATCGAGCAACAATGCACCATCTTTTCTGTTTTCAAAATAAGGCAATTATAGAAACATGAAAAAGAGAACAAATCTCTTTATTTGCTAATCAATAAACCAGGCGGAACAAGGACAATGTAGGCACCATCAATTTGTTTGCAAAATTGGCATATATTAGTTGATTTTGCCTTCGACTAGGCTGCACAAATTTATCTCAATTTCCTTCTGCATTGCAGTGCACTACTGCTAGCCCATCAAACACTAAGCCAACCACTTATTTTGTTTTCTAAGCTCCAGAATAAGCAAGCACCAATTGGTCAACAAAAAAAGGCGACATCCATGAGGAATGGGAAATGAGAAAGGAGAGGGACCAGAGGAAGAGAAACATATCTCTTATGCAGCGTATGAACAAGCACATGAAAAAGCCGGTAACAACTAAGCTTGAGCAGCTTAGGCACGAAATGTAGTGCTGCTTAACTTGTTATCACTTGCCACAATCTGTCTAATAAGAATGCACCATGAGAGGGACAAGAGAAAGAGAACAAATCTCCACACAATCAGTCTCACAGTTTGCTTCAACAACTTAGATAAAAGGCAACGAGAACGAATCTCTTATTAATTATTAGCCTAAAAGAGGCAAATAAAAGGCACCGAGCGACTTAGGGACAAGACAGGGAAATAAGAATTCATCATGTCTGCTTTGAGCCTCTGGACCTAATATAGCCCATGACACAACTAGCCTCCATATTTGTCTCATCAAGGGAGGACCAGAAATCTATTGGTTTTTACTCTTAAGGACGGCACACATGGAAAACAAGGACACCGAAATTTCAAAGTAGACATCTTCATTTTAATCAATCGGTCAAAATACAGGAAATCTTTGTCTCATGATATATTTATGTAGCTTCCCTTGATTGCCCATTGGGTCAATGTTACTGTGCTATCAAATTTTTACTCCTGCACAGAGGCAACACAGAGACAAAGACAACATTTGAAATCAGAAATTCCAGCTTTTGACCGATCGTTTAGAAAGCAGGGATGATAACCATGACAAAAAGGCAACAACATTAGATGGTTTATCTCAATTTCCTTGCAGAATATAGTGCATTGAACACTTGTGTAACCCATGTAAAAACAAGACAAATAAGAATTCACTAGTTCTGCTTTGAGCCTCATGCATTAATATAACTCATCAAACAACTAGCCACCATCTGTGTCTCATCAGGAGAGGGACCAGAAAAAGAGAACAAATCTCTTGTTCATTAGCCTATAAAAAGGCACATGAAAACACAAATTGATCAATTTCTGCACATAAGAAAAGCCGAATCCCACACACAAGATTTTTGAATCAGAAATTTTAGAAAATCCAGACTTTGTCAGCTGAAACAAGAAATATTAGGCGCACAACCCATCAAGCAAGTATTGTATTGCCTTGCCCATAAAGGTCTATTGGGCTATGAATTCCCTCCGAATACAGCACATAACAAAACAAAGACATACCGAAATTTCAGAGTGGCAATCTTAAAAAAACCCTAATTTTGATCGGTCAAAATACGAGAAATCTTAGGCACCAGACAAGAAGATAATATCTGTCTCTGTAGATGTATCTACGTTACGAGGCTATCAAATTTTTACACCGACACCGCACAGACGCAACAGAGACAAAGCAACAATTAGTATCAGAAATCTCAGAAAACCCAGATTTTGACCGATCGTAAAAAGCAGGGATAAAAACCGCAATTTTAGTTTTTAAAAATAACAATCCTAAGAAAATCATGAATTCTATCAGTCAAGATAAAAGCAGAGTCTCGAATCAGAAACCTCAAAAACCCTAATTTTGACTGATGGTTTAAGATAAAGAGATGGAAACCGAAGTTTCGTTTTGTTAAAACAAGAAAGCTTAGGAAACCACGATTTCTGTCAGTATTGCACTGCCCCTAGTAATAATTACAGGGCATTCCATTCTTATTCCGGGCACCCAGAGGCAAAACAATACTTGAATCAGAAATCTCAAAAACACTAATTTAACTTATGGCTTAAAACAAAGGCATGAAAACTAGAAGTTTCGATTTGTTAAAACAAGAATGCTTAGGAAACCATGATTTCTATCAGTATTGCCTTGCCCATTAAGTAATGATTACTGGGCATTCCATTCTTATTCCGAGCACAGCATGAAGGCAACACAGAGACAACATAGAGACAAAGTAATACTTGAATTAGAAATCTCAAAAACCCTAATCTTGACGGATGGTTTAAAATAAAGTTGTGAAAACTAGAAGTTTCGATTTGTTAAAACAAGAATGCTTAGGAAACCATGATTTCTATCAGTTTTGCATTGCCCATTAAGTAATGATTACTGAGCATTCCATTCTTATTCCGAGCACCGCATAAAGGTGACACAGAGGCAACATAGAGGCAAAGCAATACGAATCAGAAATCTCAAAAACCTTAATTTTGACCGATGGTTTGAAATTGAAACCGGAATTTTGATTTGTTAAAACAAGAATCCTGATTTCCATCAATTAAAATAAGAGTGCAATCTTCAACCAGCCATCTCAAAAACCCACGGAACAAACAGAGACTTCAAAACAAGAAGAAAGAAGGTTAATTTTGGATGGAAAGCCAGAGAACAAAAAAGACTTCAAATCAAAACGAGAAAGAGAACCCTGATTTTGTTTTGATAAGAAACGAAAAAGCTGCGTAAGAGGAATAGTATTCAGACTCTCTCTCCTCTTTTCTAGAGAGAGAAAATCCTCTGAAATCTAGGGTTTTCTTCGTTCTTTCTCTAAGGTGCTTTCACCGTCCACTCTATAGGGCGAAGAGCGAGGAAATCCTCTAAAACAAAAGTGCGTCTGGAGGATTTTACAACAGATTCTACTGATGCTCATACGGATCCAGTTCCAGTCTCTCCCGTTCTAATACTATTGGTCCTAGTATTGTCGGCGAAGATAAGGCCGCTCCGGCAGAGCTTCCGCCTGCTCCGAAGGCGCCGGTGTCCCAGGTCCAGGCTGATCAACCACGGAAATGGAGTGATCTCTTCACTACTAATAGAGATAATCATCTGAATGGTTCCCTCCGGTATGTTCCTCCTGCTTTACGCAATGGATCTAGGGTTGTTACATTTACTCGCGATGAATTGGTTAGTGAATGTCTCAAGTGGTCTAATGCTGTTGTTGGAAGTGTATATGGATTTTGCGCTCGCTTTTCTGACATTGAGAGATATGCGATGAATCGATGGAAGCGGCTAGGGTTGCTCTCTGTTCATCAGGTTACGCTGATGGTCTTTTTGTTCAATTTCCAAAGTGTTGATGCAAAATCCTCTGTTCTGAATGGTGGCTCGTATACTTTTAACCTTCGTCCCTTACTTTTGCATGCTTGGAAACCTATGGTGGATCTTGACTTCTGTCGTGTTTCAAAGGTTCTGTTTGGGTGAAATGTCCCCTCCTATCCTTGGAGTTTTGGTCCCTTGAGATTTTAAGCCGCATCGGTAGTATCTTGGACAATCCTTTATTTGCGGATCAGTGTACCTTAAGGAGGGAAAGGCTGAATTTTGCCCGGATTCTTGTGGAGATGGAAGTCTCTGTGAGTTCCCAGATCAGGTTGTTTTGGAGGTTGAAGATGGTATGCAGTTCACTCAAAAGATTGAATATGATTGGAGACCTATCTTTTGCTCTAAATGTAAAGGGGACAGTCATACTAAGGACAATTACCCTAATAATAAAGGCGCAATCAAACAAGTATGACAAGTGAAGCGGAGATCTATCCCTGATGTTTCCGAAAAGCCCAGTGAGCCAATGGAGTCTCATGGTGCACCCCCTGCCCAGAATCTGGTTACGGAGGGGCGGTGTGTGGAAGTTGCCGCAGTATCTCCTTGAGTGCCTAATAGGAGCCCCTCTCCCATTATTGGTGTTGGTGATACTGGTAGATTGCAGTCCTAACACTATGTCTCTGCAACCTAGTGCGGGTGCGCCTATGGCTGGTTCTAAGGGTTCCCAGGGTGTCTATGCAGTACTTAATACTACTGTGCAGTCTGAGGAAGTAGAGCTTGTTGGTAAGGGAGGGAAAAAAAGAGGTTGTCCCCTAATAAACTTCAATGCTAGCTTCATGGAACATTCGGGGACTTAATGATCCCCACAAGCAGGGTGCATTGAGAAAATTGATTGTTGAAAGGAAGTTGTGGGCAATTGGTGTTGTGGAGACCCATATGAGGCCAAAAAACAAGGAGAGAATTTTCAGACAAATGAACTTGGGTTCCTGGACCTAACTATGAGCATGCTCTTCTGGGCCGCGTCTGGCTACTGTTCAATCATGTTGCCGCTTATGTTGATGTGCTCTATTCCGCAGATCAGCTTCTTCATTGCAGAGTGGCATGGAACCAACATTTGTTTTTGTGGACTATAGTTTATGGTGCCAATCAATTGGCTCATAGGAAGCCTTTATGGGACAACTTGCAGGCTATCTCAACTAATCTTTCTGTCCCTTAGCTACTGCAGGGTGATTTTAATGCTATCTTGACTGATAGTGAACGAGTAGGTGGAATCCCTGCTGACTCTGATAGTTGTGATGATTTTACCAATTTTTTGTTTCATTGTGGATTACAAGAGCTGAAAAAATGGGCTATCATTACACATGGACTAATAATCAATTGGGAGACACTCGTATTTGGCGCAAGCTGGATCAGTGTCTCATTAATGCTCACTGGTTGGATAGGTATGGCAATTCTGAATATATTGATCTTCCAATAGGTATTTTTGATCACTCTCCCCTCTTGGTTAATCTATGACTTAATACTGCTATAGGGGTCAAACCCTTTCGTTTCTTTGATATGTGGTTGCATCACTCTCATTTTCATCCTATTGTACATGCTGTGTGGGCTAAGAAATTCCTGGCTACATGATGTTCTTTGTTTGGAAGCGTCTTATGCTTCTCAAATATGAACTAAAGAAACTTAACCACGAACATTTCTCTGATATTTCTAAAAAAGTAGTTGATTGTAAGGCTCTTTTAGATCAAACTCAGACTGTTTTGTAGTCCTCTCATTTAAATCATATAATCCTTGATGAAGAAAGAGCTATTTGTCTTGAGTATAGGAAATTAATTGCCTATGAAGAGCAATTTTATAAGCAAAAGGCTAGAGAAAAGTGGGTTAATTAGGGAATTCTAACACCAGATTCTTCCATAATATGGTTAAATCAAGAAGGGCTCATAATAAGATTGTTAGACTCACCCTAGAGGATGGGACTCAAGTCTATGAGCAATCTGATATTTAATCTGCTATGGTTGAGTTTTATAAAAGATTGCTAGGTGTTGTTGATCAACCACGAGCTCATGCTGAGGTTAATGTGATGCAACATGGTCCCTTGATTACCAATGATGATGCAAATGCTTTATGCTCTGAGGTATCAAGTGCGAAAATTAAAAATGCATTATGGAGTATTGACGGAAATAAAGCCCCTGGAATTGATGTATTCTAGCACTTTTTTTAAAGCTTGTTGGATCACTGTTGTGCATGATATTACTATTGCTATTAGGGATTTTTTTTCAATAATGGTAAGCTTCTGAGGCAAGTAAATTCTATTGCACTCACTATTATTCCTAAAGTTCCAAGTTTCACATCTTTGAATGAATTCAGACCTATCTCTTGTTGTCTTGTGCTATACAAAATCATTACCAAGATCCTCTCTAACAGACTGAGTATTGTTTTGCCCAAATTGATTCATCTTAACCAGTTTGCTTTCATTACTGGTCGCAATACAGCTGACAATGTGCTTATGGCTCATGAACTTCTTCGGAACTATCATGGAGCCAACACTAAAGCTAATTGTGCCTTGAAAATTGACTTGAGGAAAGCATATGATTCAATCCATTCGGATTTTGTGGAAGAAATTATGCTTGGTTTTGCTTTTCCTTCTAAGTTCATTGTGTGGATTATGACTTGTCTTAGGACTAGCTCCTTTTCTCTTATGATCAATGGCTTTCTTGAAGGGTATTTTGATGGTAAAAGAGGCCTTCGACAAGAAGATCCTATGTCTCCTTTGCTTTTTTTCCTCAACATGGAATATCTTTCCAGATTATTTGATGTTAAACTCCCTGCATCTTTTAGATTCCATTCAGGTTGCATAGCTCTCAAATTGGTCGACTTATCCTTTGTGGATGATTTGCTGATCTTTTATAGTAGCCATGTATAATCTATTTCCTCTATCAAAGAGATTCTCTCTCATTTCTCCTCTGTATCTGGTATGCAAATCAATGAAGGCTAGAGCTCCATATTTTTTTCAGGAACCAGTGATGAGGTTAAGCATAATATTCTTAATCTTCTGAGGTTCAATGAGGGGAAGTTACCGGTCAAGTACCTTGGTGTGCCCCTCATCTTTACTAGACTAAAATGTGAGCATTACACTGTCCTTGTTAATAAAATCTGCTCTCGCGTCAATTCTTGGA
>CAODLS012490201.1:0-14047 GCA_948243855.1 Flueggea neowawraea | reverse complement strand
TCAACTGGCTATCACATAATAATTAAACAAACAATATTATCGCCAACCAAGCCAAGAATCTGAGCGCAAACTTACTGCAATAATCTTAGTTGCACTTGAAATCTGGTGTATCAACATAGTGTAAAGCACTAACTACTCCAGCGGAAATGGAAACGAATCTCATCAGGCCATGAACAAACATTTGCAAGATCACCCTCTGCAGATTCCGGAAGCAATTCCTTCACTGCAGTCAGTGCATCTTCAGTGAGATACCCCTATAAGAACACCTGCCTAATCAGAAACAACTTCTTCTGTCAAATTCACTGCCCAATTTCCAGTCATCCCCACAATCCTCTTATCTCCACTACATCTCTCTGCACACTAATTTCATAACCCATCCACTTGCTTGATGATTCTGAGGTGGCTAAACAATAAACTATTCACTGGAATATTAAATTTCAAAACCCGAATCGGAAGAGGAAGGTTATTCTTACCTCTGCAATCTTGCAAGTAGCATAGTGACCTTCCTTTCCCCAGCTTAGAACTCCATTAACCAATAGAAGAAGAACCATGCCCTCTCAATCCACAACAACCCAGACCGACCCATTTCAGTTCAATCGATAAAGTATACTTTCAAGCAAAATCCTTGTTTGGTTTCTGAGAAATTGAAAGAAAATAGATCAAAAGATTGGAACTTTTTTTTTATCCAAAACGTGTTATCCTAGTGACCCATCATAAAAATTTCGTAAACGACATTACATTCAGAGAGAGAACTTTGTTGCTAATGTTAGCACTTTCAGTAACTAAAACTCACCTAACAGAAACCAATCACTCACTGTGGATTAATACGAAACCGCGAATTGCAGAATCCGGAGGATAATGGCAGTGGCTGCAACTTGACTGCCTTGTCACCAATCACTCTTCGCCTTTTGGACTTATTAGCAAATATAAATTCAGATTTAAGAAATAAAAAAATGAAATGATATTGTGTTTAGGAAACTGATACCAAATTATGACAAAAAGATAATTACAGTATATGAATTTTGGCAAAATGATTACGTGAGTAGATAAATATAAATAGCATATTATATTTTCAACTAATTCAATAATTTGGTGGGTAATGTCAGATAATTAAAAATAAAAAATATATAATAAGTTAAGTTTAAGTCATGGGTTAAATTTTTTTATATATGCAGTTATTTAAAATATAGACTCAAAATTTTATTTTTAAAATAGATCAAAATGACTCAAAAAAATGAATATAATTAGTCTAAATGTGATAAACGGATTAAAAGTGTGATTCCCATTTGAGATTCGTCTAAAATAGCACGTGATTTAGATAAAAAAATGAAAATATAAATAAATATTTGAAATTTAAACAATGAAAATAGTAATTAAATTCGAGCCCATTTAATATTTGTGAAAATTTATAAATATATACTTGCTTATTGAAGGTTCCAACTTCCATCTGTAGAAGCTAATAGCAGCAAAACCACTGTTGTATCCAAAACAAAAAGAGATGAAAGCAGTAGCAATAACCACACCAGGCGCCCCAGAAGTGCTGCAACTCCAAGAAGTAGACGACCGCAGATCACAGACGATGAAGTCTTGATCAAAGTCGCAGCCACAGCCCTGAACCGGGCGGATACAGTTCAGAGGATAGGCAAGTATCCAACCCCAAAAGGTGCCAGCGAGTACCTGGCTCTAGAATGTTCTGGAACCATTGAAGCAGTTGGTAGTCAAGTGACTCGCTGGAAATTCGGTGATCAGGTAATTATTGAGGAAAGATTGAATCTTTCATTGAAAAGATTGGATTTTTGTTGATTTTTGGTTGTGGGTTTAATGGATTTTTGTGTGCGTAGGTTTGTGCTCTTTTTAGCGGAGGAGGGTATGCTGAGAAAGTGGCTGTTCCAGCTGGGCAGGTGTTTCCTGTCCCACAAGGGGTTTCACTCAAAGATGCTGCTTCTCTGCCAGAGGTGGCCTGTACTGTTTGGTCTACTGTTTTCATGACCAGTCGGTTGAGTGCGGGAGAAACATTGCTGGTAATGTCTTAACTGATTGCTCTTTGGTGACCGAGTGGTTTGATTTAATTTGATGCAGCAGAGCATGTAGTGTCTTGGTGTTCCTTAGAAATTGGTCCATAGAGTTTAGGAATTCTGATTGTTCTGGAATTATGAAGGAATTTATGAAGGAATGGTGTTGTTAAATGTAGTTGATACGATTAGTTGAGTGCTGAAATTGAAATGTTACTTGAGCAAATATGGTGATGGATTTTCACTGGCTTCATTGAGCTCTCCCTAGTTTAATTGTGTTGTCCATCTCTTCTAAGTCAAACACGACAAACTAGTGAAAGCATTTGGTTCACCTTCCTCTAGAAGTAGCTCATTACTTTTTCTCTCCACCTTCCTCTGGAAGTTTCCCTCTGAGTAAGCGTACACAGTTCTTTTCTTCATCCTTTTCCGGGCTCTTTGGCCGGATTGGGTTTTCTAAAACCCTTTTTGCTTCTTCTCTGTATTTAACTCTATGTCCTGTGTATCTATCTCTACTATATTTTGAGGTTTTGTCTCTTTTGTCTCCCTTGTGGAGTTATTTTCCTGTATGGAGGAAATAAGTTCTTCCCTTGGTGAAGTTGAAGATTCATATCTAGGGACAATGTTTTGGCTGGTATTTTTCTTAAAAATGGTGGAATCGTTGATTAAGTGAAACCTTGATTTTAACTTTTAAGTTATCCTGAATTGATTTTTGTTGGAATTCCAGGTTCATGGCAGCTCAAGCGGTATTGGTACTTTTGCAATTCAAATAGCCAAATATAAAGGGGTTAAAGTCTTTGTTACAGCTGGTGGGTGCATTATCTTCAGACTTCATGTATACTCTTAGTTTGTTCTGAACACATGCCAGGCCACCATTTATTAAATTTCTTGATTATCAGGGAGTGAGGAAAAGTTGGCTGTGTGCAAAGAACTTGGAGCTGATGTGTGCATCAATTACAAAACAGAGGACTTTGTTGCACGAGTAAAGGAAGAAACTAATGGGAAGTGTATGTTCTTCGGCATTCTAAATGTCATGGTACTTCTTTATATAATATGTTATATCTCCTAGTTGTTTTGATGTTTTACAGTAAATTCACTTTTCTTCAGATCTAATTCATGCTTACAATGGCAGGTGTTGATGTTACTTTGGATTCTATTGGAGCACCCTACTTCCAGAGAAACCTGGACAGTTTGAATTTTGATGGAAGACTGTTTTTAATTGCCTTTATGGGTGGAGCAGTAACGGAATTGAATATGTCCTCTTTGTTCGTGAAGCGCCTCACCGTGCAAGGTATTACAGAAATAATTTAGTACAAGAAGAATTGCTGTTAAGAAGTTTTCTGTTCTGGACTGTAGAAATTATGTTAAGAAGAGTTGCTAAAGCAATAACTGGGTTAACTTAATGAGTGTTGGAGCCTTTTTTCCCTGTGATGACCGGAAACCGGCATATTATATCCCATTGCCTAGTCCTACTGTAATGAACATAATTATTTTCTAGTTCTGAGCATATACTAATAGTGTTTTTGGCATTGATGATTTGTATATGCAGCTGCTGGTCTACGGAACAGAGCTTCGGAGAATAAAGCAGCAATTGTCATTGAGGTGGAAAAGAATGTTTAGCCTGCAGTTGTTGCAGGCAAAGTGAAGCCTGTAATCTACAAATATTTTCCATTGGCCGAGGCTGCGGAGGCTCATCGACTAATTGAGAGCAGCAAACATATCGGGAAAATCTTGCTAGTTCCATGATTTACATTTCATTTCCTCTTTGGTTCATTTGGCTCCCGTAGAAGTCAGAACCTTCAAACCCTTATAAATTTAGAATATTTTCTCAAATCTGCCTAGCAATAAAATGAGGCCCTATGATCATGTGTGCAATCATCGATTTGTTTGTTTTGCTCGTTGTATGTTAAGTTTAATGGGCTGGACCAAATAAAGCCTAAAAAATGATGCGGGAACCTTATTACCCGATATACCAAATCCTCGCTGTCAGTGTGTGCGATTATTTGGAAAATTTCTTTCTTGACATAGCTTATTTTGAAACTTGATGTAAAGTGCTCTGCTTTTTACTCTGCATGGAAAGCTCAGAAGACAAGGCCGCCTTGTTTGTATTGTGCCTCTGTTTTCTCCACACATTTTTGCTAACTTGTATTTTTTTGACACAATTTTGCTAAATTGTTGAGGAAGTAGTACATATCTTTTTCTTCTTCTTTTGTTTTTTCTCACTGATCAGAGAAAAAAGAAACAAGGTGTTGAACGTACAAATTCTTTGTTGCTGTTGGTTTTGTTCTCTGAATAAGGTGTAAGATGTGAGTTAATTCAATCTTGTTTTTGTTACAGATCATCATACTCCAGAGGAGAACTTAAGTCTAAAATGCCGCCAAAGAAAAGAAAGAATAGAACTACAGAAATAACAGGAGAAGAAAGAAGGTTAACAAGGCTGCAAGCTAGACTCAACGCTACTACTCCTCCAGAGGTAAAAGTTTTCTCCTTTTCCCCTTTTTCAAATGTGCAACTATCACCATCTTATGATTCTTAGGCTTTTGTGTCTTCTTGTGGACTTCTTAGCTAAGAAAGTAAAAATTAAGTCTTAAAGATCGAAACTTTTTTAACTGCTGTTGTTGTTGAGGGGGCATTAATGCAGAAAATGAGATCAAGTTCCTTTCTTTTTGCCTTTCCATTGATCTTACGCTAATGTTCAGTTTTGTAATGGACTTCTTAACTGCTGGAGTTTTGTACCTTGTTTCAAGATGAAACATTTTTGAACTAAAATACAGAATAAGTGTTTCAAGGTTCCTTCTTTTTGCCTTTCTATTGTTGCTATGTCATTCTTGTCGTATCGTGCTTGTTTTTAAATCTCTTTTGAGTGATGCATTAGTGTTGATTTTCACAGATACATCCTAACTTTCCTGGAGGTTCTCTAGCTTCACCATCATGCTCCTGGAAAGATGCAAAAACTTTTCCTAGAGCAGCAAAGAGTTTTAAAAGAGGAAAAGTAACTGAAAATGGCCCTTTTTTGGTGATTACACCCCAAGAATATTCACGATACTGTTCCATGTTACCCAAGGAATCAGAAGACAGAACTAATTATTCCTATCTGCAGCTTTGCTCTGAAGCTGATAAGCACCTCCAGATGGTAAACTTCTTTAAGCAGTTAATTGTGTTGATGGAAACTTTCATTTGTTTAGTATTTCACTGAAGAAGCTATATTCAATTCATTCTGTATTTGTGTAGTTTCATCAGCTTTGTTGTTCTTGTCTGCATCTAATTTCTCATATTGATAAGTTTAACATTGCATGCATCAAGGAGACTGAATTTAGAAATGTTTTACAGTTATCAAAAAGTTCATTTGGTTCTGAAATTGAAATGGCAACACATGCAAGAAGATCCTTTGATATTCGATCAAGCTCAAGGGAAAACATAACTGCTTCAACAGCTGATGGTGCTTTTAGAGTTAACAACTCCAGTTCAAGGCGCATAAATGATGTACGATGTAATTTGGATATTCACTTTTTGGCACCTGTTAGAGAAGACGTCACTGCTGAAAATGTTCCAAGAACGTCTGCTAATGTTGCAAATAGGATGAAGCAAGAGGAAGAGATTGCTTGCAGTCTGGCCCGAACTTCTAGTTTTGGCTTGACAGAGATGGTTAATCTGTGTGATCTTGATTCTGGCATGGACGAAGTGGAATCTCCTGCTGTTGTCGTAGTCCGGGGATATAGAGTGAAGCAAGAATTGGAATGGGTTTTGAGAAGCGTAATTGATAAGCATGGAGACATAGCAGCAAATTTCATCATAAAAACACCAGAGAGTCGTTCTTCTGCCTTGGAGGATGTCTGTCAAGTTGTTCAAAACTTTCAGGGGAAAAGGTTTAGTGAGCTTACAGAAAAAGAAATAGAAAGCTCCCTCTCTCGAGTTGTTATTCTTGGAACAGCAGATATGGAAGTTGGCTGGCTTCAAAAGAGGCTGGAAGATGTGTTGCATGCAAAGTCGTCTAAATTGAAGGAAACGAGAGATAAAAATAGTGAAGTTGTGAAGGAGCTGAAGACAAAATTGAAAGATTTTAAAGATCGATCTGTTGCACTGAAGGAGATGTGGGACCAAGATGTCCGAAATTTCAAATCACTAAAGAGAAAGCTCGAGCTTTATGCTGCTACGATGGACAAACTTCAAGAAGGAGAAAAATCTACAATGAAGGATCTGGAGGAAGCAGAAGGTGAGGCTCAAAAGATAAAACAAATCACCTCAGATGCCATTAGTAAGGTCAAATTTTTTGATGACAATCCATTGATGGACGGCCTCATATGACTCCATGAATCATACTTTTTGTTTCTTTTCTACTCTGTATGAATTTGATGTGTTCCCCGATTTTGATGCGACGAAATCAAATTTGATGTGTTTTCTTTTTTTTAGCTGTAAGTTGATCGAACCACATTTCTGATATAATTGTGTTGTTCGCCTTTTCGGTCTCGACACTCACCGATCTGCAGGGATCGAATTCGGGAGCGGCTATTTTTATTGTTGAGTTTGTATTGCCTAATAGCCTAGGATTTTTTTATTAGAGACAAATGCATAATAAAATGTGAACTTCATTAAAAGGTAAAAATTACAACTTGATAAAGGTTAAAGAATTGAATTAAGCGAAGGAAAAGGTAAAGGGTACAGAAATATAAAGGCAAGAAAATTAAAAGCTAAAAGGAAATGACAATAAATAAATGGCAAAAAACTAAAGGCTGAATTAAGGACTTAATTAAATGATTGAATTAAGGACAAGAAAATAAAGACTACGCTATGGCCTGAAAAAGAAAGATAGATGTAAAAACAAAGATAATTAAAGTTGTGTTGATGTTGGGGCCTCTCTCTCTCCCTCTCAAGCTTGGTTCTTCCTTTTATAACGTGTGTAAGTAATTTGTGCCTCTATATTCTCCACTTTTTTTGCCACTGCTGCTCCATGAGTAATTGCTTATCTGTGTTAATGGGTCTCTTCATTGCTATGTCAATAATTGGCATATATAACTGCGCAGCACCACACACGTGGACACATTGCATGCAATTGGTTATGCTAATATGCTAAAATGGACCATGATAAATGATCTTGACAACCAATTCCTCGGACTTAACCCACATCCCCGAGGTTTGGCTATAATTGACAATGGGTGCTTTATTTTCCACCCGAACTTAGCCACTTTCCACTCTTATGACTCGGGCTCGACGAAGACCATCTCGAGCTATGACTTGCCAGCTTTAATTTCAACCTCGAGAGCTTAATTTATTTTGGTGCCAACATATGCCCTTCGTTTTTGCCTTTGGAGAAAACCACAAAGATTTTTTCTCCAACGGACATGCTTAGTAGGGACAGAAAATTGGATCCGCTAGCATGTATCTTACAATCAAGCTCGATGCTAAATAAATCTTGGCCAAAAAAGATAATTGTAACTCATTGCTTACAACTCGGCCATATTCATTTCAAGATAATTGAAACTAATTAGTTTTTCTCGAAACCTCCTCGTCTAGTCATTTTAAAATAATTGAAACGTTTGGCCAACAAAGATAATTGAAACTTCTTCGGTCATAAGATGTTCTCGGACAAAATAAGTTGCATGCATTGTCAATTTGGCCAATCAAATCTCTCGGCCATAAATTTTTCTCGGACACAAAAAGTTGCATGCGTTGTCATTTGGCCAATCAAATCCCTCGGCCATAAATTTTCTCGGACACAAAAGTTGCATGTCCTCTTGCAAATTGAATTGCATGCATCGCCATTTATGAAATCTTTGAGTCAAGTGGGCTATATGAACTATGAAAATCATAGTTCCAAAGTCTCTTCTTGACACTAAGATCCATCTCTCTTGGCAAATGCCGAGTTTCAAGTGAAAAATACACTCCAAACTTCAAGTTGGCCAAATCATTCACTCAACCATAGTAATATTTTTTTTTCAAAAACGGCCATTGCTCTTAAATGTCGTAATAAATCAAATATACAAGTTGGCTTATGTACAAGTACCTAGCCAAACCATTGTATTTTGATAAACACGTGGTCTACTGTTATTATTGGCCTACTAAACCTGACATTCTATTTAACATCATGGCTTGTTGGTTTGCTTTACAAGCACCTAGCTCGACGATGTCTCTTTTTGTTTTTGAAAGGAACCACCATGCAAGTTAAATCGCAACCTTCAATTTTTGATTCCACATGCTCGCTTATTTTTATTAGGCCACCAAACTCTTATCGAATATGACCGAGCCTCAAGTAAAAAATTCACTTAGCTCGTCGGTCTCAAAATTTCACAATGAGTAAGGAGCTATGGCCGAGTAATTTTCCTCGATTACAAAGAAATTGCCTCGGTCAGCAAAGGAATATCGAGCAATAACTTTCTTCGGCCAACTCGATGTCGTGCCTTTGCCCGAAGCTTTGCTCTGTTTTTATGTTTGGATGGGATCTCACCATAAAGCTCCCACTGTGGTCGCCATCTTTGTTGGTCGCCTTTTCGGTCCTGAGGCTCACCGACCAGCGGATATTGGGCTCGGGAGCGGCCATTTGTATTGTTGGGTTCGTGTTGGCTAGCAGCATAAGACTTTTCATTATAGACGAAAAGATAATAAAATGTGAACTTCATTAAAAGGTAAAAAGTACAACTTGATAAAGGCTAAAGAACTGAATTAAGTGAAGAAAAATGTAAAGGCAAGAAAACTAAAAGCTGAAAGTAAATGACAAGAAATAAAGGGCAAGAACTAAAGGTTGAATTAAGAACAAAGAAACAAAGGATGAAAATAAAGGCTACACTACAGGCTGAAAAGAAAACATAAATATAAAGACAAAAATAATTGAAGTTGTGTTAATGTTGGGGTCTCCTTCTCTGAAGTTTGCTTTTTGGTTTTATAACCCTTTTACAGTAACCGTGCCTCTATGTTCTCCATGTTCCATTCTTTGTGCAACCACCCTTGTCCTCTGTTAACTGCAACCCCACTTCATCAAATAAGGTGCAACATGTCATTCACGTCCATGTTCTTAGGTCCATGATCTTGCCACCAAACTGTTTCTATGAGAAAGTGATCAACAATGGCATATACTTATGCCACTGCCACATGTCTCTTTGCATGCCACAAATGCATGAATGTCTCGTTGTACCCAAGGCTGCCACACGATGACTTGTTCGGGGATGCAACATTATCAGGACATGCCCGAGAGTCTGCTACCTTGGGCTGAGCTTATTTTCTTTTTGGTGGCTAACAAACTGAACAGGATTCCTGATGTTGTTATTGATGTTTTGATTTTGTCTTTGAGGCTTTAGAGTAATTTTCCTGATGACTCTCTCTGCAATATAATGGGATCAAATGGAGTACAATCTTTGTAACAGATGAAGATGTAGGAAGGTGATATTGATTTGTATGAAAATATTATTCATAGAAATGGCAAATCAGAACTTAGAAGCCAAAAAAAATTAAATAAATACTCTCTTTTAATATATGAAATGGAAATAAATAGTAGAAAGCATACATAAAAACATCAATAACTTAAATATTCAACAGATAGTATGGCATTCTTCAAGGACCTCGTATTTAACTGTTAATCTTCCGGCAATTCTTCTTGATCTCTCCTTATTACCAATCAAGGGAGAGATATTTCTCATCTTAACAATGGAATTAGCAAACTACTCAAAGAAAACCTCCTGGTTCTCAGTATATTTCTTGACAAAGTTCCATGGAAGCTGCATTCTTTGTCAACAAAACCTGGTCTGAGTTCAACAGACTCTTGAGAGCCATTATGTTCTTGAAGTAGCTGTTGTCAAGGTTTGTTGGACTGACAAATTCCAAGAAAAACAGGTTCTGGTCACCGCCTGATCTCGGACACTGGTCTGGAGTTAAGTAGCATATGATTGCAGGCAGTAACGGACCTAGATTATTTTTACCCAAGAGCACTGTTGAATGACGTAACGGAGTTTGACAGTAATTTTAGTGGCGGACCGATGGGCGATGAACAAATTAAAGGGCTTTTTTTTAAGTTCAGTGACTTAAAAATTATTATAATAAAATTATATATATGATTTGCAAGAGTGTATAGTCTGGCTGAGCGTTGCCGAACTAGTTGTACAGCCTCTGCCTGAAGCTGGTGCATCTAGCATTTCCTATTGTGTGGTGTTGGAAAATGCCTTAGAGTTGCAAATTTTTAGGAAATAATTGGTTTGTTATGTTCCAGCTCTATATAAATAGCTATGTTGCTATCAATAATCATCACGGTATGAAGAGCTTTCTTTTTGAGGGACTTGAGTGAAAACAAAACATAAACATAATCACAACCACTCAAAATCAGAATTACAACCCAAATCATAACAAAAACAGAATTACAACCATCTAAAGATTGAAAAAACTTTGACTCAAGGTGCACCACCAATTTTTTATGGTGATAATTATCAAGTCTGTGTTGTTCGAATGAAAGCCCATCCTGATGTTATGGATGTTTGGGAAGCTGTGGAGGTAGACTACGAAGTACCTCTATTGCCAACAAATCCTAGCCTACAATGACCCAAATCAAACTGCACAAAGAAAGGAAGAATAGAAAGTCTAAAGCTAAAGCCTGCTTGTTCTCTGCCGTTTCAAACATCATATTCACAAGAATCATGAATTTAGAGTCAGCAAAGGATAATTGGGACTTTCTTAAAAGGGAATGCCAAGGTAACGAAAGAACAAAAAAACATGTAAGTTCTCAATTTGTTCAGAGAGTTAGAAATGCTGAAGATGAAGGAGTCAGAAACCATAAAAAAAGTACTCTGATAAGTTGTTGGCTGTAATAAACAAGGTGAGATTACTGAATGAGGATTTTTTTGAAGAATGGATAGTACAAAAGTTCTCGTAACCTTACCTGAAAAATATAAATCTAAATTTTTTGCATTGGAAGAATCTAAAGATCTATCAAGTATGTCTTTGGCAAAATTCGTGAATGCACTACAGGCACAGGAACAAAGGAGAATGATGAGAGAGGAAGGAACCACTGAGGGTGCTCTTGTAGCAAAGGGAAAAAATTCAAGAGGAGATAAAAACAAGAGTTACAAGAAGACTGACAACAGCAACAAAAACAATGACGAGTCATATCCACCTGCCCACATTGAAAAAAAAAACAAATCACCCACAAAGAACGTGTTGGCAGATGTTTGAAATCAAAAGCAAAAAATGTGGACAAATTGGGCATATTTTGATGATTTGCAAGTCACAACATGAAGAGGCAAAAACAACAATTGAGGAACATCGAGAAGATGAATTATTTTGATATCAAAGCTCTGCAACTACAAGGTAAGGAGGAGTTTGTTGAAAAATACCTTAACAATTTGTTTGGATGGAGTCTAAATAAAAGGAAAGAAGGGTAGTTACTTATCCTTGTTTGGGAGATATTTTTACGTTTTAATGAGAGTGTAAATAAGGATAAATAAGGGTACGACTTATCCTTCTATCTCCTTCAAAAACCTTATTTTTCTTACACCCCAATTTGGGGTGTAAGCAATAGAACAAAACAATTTATGTCTTTTCTGTTTACATTCCATTAGGTACATTCATCTTTTTTTTTTTCCACTCCCAATCAATGATAAGATTTAAATGTAATCTTCCCTTTACTTGTCATTTCTTTCCAATTATTACCATTTCTTCCCCTTCCATTAATTATTCTTACATACACACCATCCAAACATAGTGTAAGAGTTGCATATTTTTAGACAATAGTTGGTCTGTTATGTTTCAGCTCTATATAAGGAGCTATGCTGCTGTCAATAAAAAATTAAAAATGTCTAAAGTTTCAAAAAAAACTGTTTCTTTCTTCCACTTCAGTCAAGTATTTGTGTCACTGTTATGAAAAATCATATCATGATGTGGCTTCCTGCATCAATTTTTCTTTAAGGAAACTCTTCAGAAGTTGAACGACAATAGGACGGAGTAGACGATTAGGTAGTTTATCCGGAAAAGTTCTACGTCTTATCGTTTTACGTGTTATCAAACAACTATAGATAGCGGAGGAGTGTATGCAGAGAAATTGAATGGAGTATTTGCATAGTTTTCTGTTCCAGACTGTAGAAATCATGAAGAACACAGTTTATATGTTCTGAAGTCCAGGTGAAAAAAAATATGAAGATATATATACTCACAATGTTTGACCAGTTGACCACATTTCTTCTGACATTTATAGGGATCATAAGTTCCTCTATAATCACAATGTTGAGTACATCCTGTTGCAGGTGACAGGTAGGCAGGCCAATATCTTCCTATGCTCTGTCCATTAACCCATGCCTGACCCTTCCCCATGCTTGCGAGATTCAAGGCTATGGGTCCCTTTCCTTCTGGAGCAAGGAATGTAGTCTGCGGCAAGAAAGAGAACATCAAAACAATGATGCTGCAATCAGGTGAAAACTCCATAAATTTCTGGATTTTGCAGCCCAGATCATTGCGTTTACCTTGTACCAAATCAAGCTCTTATTGCCAGGTACAGAATTTCCCTGCATCCACAGTGAACTGTTCGCTTGACTGACTTTATCTAGTCCAATGTACTCCCTTCAACTCCAACCTGGTAGGTCCACTTTCCAAAAGAAAGATCCTTAATGCTATGATGCTTATTGCCATCTTTCCCTCCAATAAGGAGAACCGAATATACTCCAGCTCCTTGAACATCAAACCATGGTCCATAGTTCTGACGCACATGAAAAAATTGCAAAACAAATATTTAAGCTACCTCAAAAAACAGCTAAGATCAAACAATTTAGGTATAAAAGAATACATCATTGAATTGGTTCTCCATCTTTGTATTGATGCAGTGCATTAACATGGGTGTGAGACATATTAGTGCAAGGTTTCTGCTCCTATCAGTGGATACGTTGTCTACATGAACAGATATTTGTACTTGTACACCAATCATCATACTCAAAATATCAAGTGTATTGTTTCCTTCCTTCAGACTTAGCTTTTTAGAGACTGTGAAGCTTGCATCATCATGATTACCATATCCAAATTCTGCAAAATATTCAGAATTTATACCAATTATCATACTATGTAGGCTGACAAATTACACTTGTATTAGGATCAGGATTAGGAACGGTGTTGAAGTGAAATTAGAGACACATTTTGTTACGTAATGCTGACAGAAATCTACTTAACAAGTTAGCTACACACCTATTAGCCTCTCGTTCACAAAAACAAGTGCAGCATGGCCCAAACTCAAAATATTCAGAAAAACTTCTCTATCTTGATTAGCATTGACGTTGATACTGCCAATATGGTGAAGCAAAACCAAACAACACAAAGTTAAACCTAAAAGAGAAAAAAATAGATCATAACTATAATGGAACAAGAGAAGTAATTTCAGAAAAAAAAAAAGAAGAGAAGTACAACATTTTCTGTTTGGCATTTGAGAAATTTCTATTTCGGAACAAAAACTTCTGAGAATCTGTTAATTATCCATCCATCAATCAGTCCAAATAATAAGAAAAGTCTGATGCTTAATACTTTACCTGGTTGAATACCAAAGAAAGTCACTTGTATCTTTTGTAGTATTAATTTGTTCCCTTAACCCTGCATCTGTAAACGAGTTGTTACCCCAGATACCCACTTCTTCCCTGTACCAACTCCATACTGCTGGTGCAAGTGATATTTCATTGAGTGTAGTTGAGCGAGAAAATGAATTATCCCCAAGGTTTCTTTCTGAAACAACCTTCAATCGCGAAAAAATAAATGATGAAAATATACAAAAAATACCAGTTTAAGAAATTTCTGTCTAGATATCTAAGGTATAAGTCCAACAAGCTAGAGTCGGTAAACATATGGATAAATTGAAAATTGAGCATGAGAAATGACACAAACTAGATGCGTAACAAGAATAAACTAGACCATGGCTCTCATTCAAGGAATAAGTACCTTTGCTGTGTTAAAAATGACATTTCTACAGTCAGGAAGTATGCTCACAGACCAAGCAGGAAGAAAGTATAAATTTCCATTGAATGTGACATTTGCATCTGAATGGCTGCCATAATTGGCAAGAAAAGCTGCACAATCATTGGAAGACTTGT
>CAODLS012490193.1:0-10827 GCA_948243855.1 Flueggea neowawraea | reverse complement strand
AGCTAACTTAACACCTAAACTTTATTGAATGATGTACAAAACATCTCCTACACTCAAGATCAACTCAAAATTAAATGGAATGCTACTGAAAATTTTGTTGGACCAGGCTAGATGTTACATACTCCTCCCCTCAAAAGAAATTCATCTTCAAATTTCCTCACGAATCAAGTTTAAGGGTCTAAAGAATAGATGAACACTAATCTAGTACAAGTCTTCAATTCACTGATACTCCAATAACAAAATCAATCTAAGTCTCCAAGCCAAACATAAACTAGAACCTAAATATATCAATCATCAGGGAAGCAACTATAAAGCTATCAATGTACTAACTAACTCAAACCTAGATATGCACCTAGGTATGCAGACGAAACACAAAATGCATGAGCAGAAATAAAAGATACAGACCTAAGTATCAATAAAATCGAAGAGGTGTGGATATTGAGGTTGCATCTCCTCCTCGGCCTCCCAAGTGGCCTCCTCATCAAAATGATGCCTCCAAAAGACCTTTACTGAAGCTACCTCTTTGTTGCAGAGTCTTTTGACTTGACGATCGACAATCCTCACTAGGGCCTCATCATAAGACAAGTTGAACCTAACCTCAAATGAATGTGTTGACAGAACATGGGATGAATCAGAAACATACTTCCTTATGAGCAAAATGTGGAATATTGGATGCACGAAAGCAAACTGGAGTAGAAGTGCCAGCTCATAAGCAATAGCACCAACACGACCGATAATATTGAACGAACCAATATACCTCGAACTCAACTTGTCTTTGCCTTTCATCGGGGATCCTTTGAGGAATATATGGTCTCTTACTGCAAAATCTATGTGTCTGCACTTTGTATCAGCATAGCTCTTTTGACGACTATAAGCAGTTTGAATCTGCTACTGAAATAGTCTGACCTTACCAGTGGTCTCTAAAATGATATACAGCCCCAATGGCTCTCTCTCGCTAGCCTCGGCCTAATAAAGCAGAGATCTAAACTTCTTCTTATATAGCGCCTCATATGGTGCCATCCCAATACTTAAATGGCATGAGTTATTATAAAAAAATTCGACCAAAGGCATATGGGAATCCTAACTCCAGCCGAAATTCATAACACACATTCTCAAAATATCCTCCAAAATCTGAATCGTTCACTCAGATTTCCCATCAGTTTGTGGATGAAATTCATTTCTAAAATCCAACTGAGTGCCCAACTTCTCCTATAGCTTATGCCAAAACTGCAAAGCAAACTGAGGACCATATCCAACACTATGGAAACTAGCACCGCGTGCAAGCATACAATCCAATCAATGTACAACCTTACCAACCGTATTTCTCCATATGTCGTCTCGATAAGGAGAAAATATGTTGATTTAGTCAATCGGTCTACAATCACCCAAATGGAGTCATACCTAACGGATTTCCTTGGTAACCAACCATAAAATCCATCATAATTCGATCCCGTTTCCACTCACAATAGGGCATCTACTGCAACAACCCAGAAGGATGCTGGTGCTCAAACTTGATCTGTTGACAGGTCAAACACTGACTCACAAGCTCACTGATATCCTTCTTCATCCCTAGCCACAAATAGGACTCTCGAAGATCTTCATACATCTTGATGTAGCCTAGGTGTATCGAATATGCCGAGTTATGTCCCTCGGTCATAATCTCATATTATAAACCACCCGAAGATGGTATGCACAATCTCTGGCCAAACCAAAAAAACTCCTGAATCATCAACACTAAACCCAGGCACACCATTAGACTGAACCTTATCAATAAAGCGCTAGATCTTGGAGTCCTCCTACTGAACCCCTCTAATCTTATCTATCAACACAAGCATCGCCTCAATATGTCTTAATAATACTCTGGAGTCACTCAAATATAACTCAACTCCATTCTCAATCAGACTTTACCATCGCGACACGGTCAGTCGTCGTTCAACCGCAATATGGGCTAAGCTACACATCAACTTTCTGCTCAAAGCATCACCCACCACATTTGCCTATTGGTCCGCTAGGATGGCAATCCAAGAAGGGGGTAAATTAGAGTTTTATAGATTAAAAAGACTTTGCTGAAAAAAAATTGCAAACTAAGGCAATAACAAAGCTCTTTGTAAGCAAAATCAAAGTTAAATGCGAGAGCAAACAAAACCACCAATTCACACAGAAAATATATGGCAAATATAAATTAAAGAAGAGAGTAGTGAGAGGTAAAACAAAGCCTCAATTTATAGTGGCTTGAAACTCATTTACCTACATCCACTTCTTGAGATCCACTCAAGAATTTCAATCCACTATCTCCTCTCTTACAGGTGGAGGGAATCCATTTACGCTAGTTGATTTTACAGGCTTAACAAGCAAACCGTTACACCCTCTTGTTTTTCTAAGGAACCAAAACAAGAAAAAACTATCCACTAGTTTTATAAGGCCTAACTAGCAAAACGCTCTTTCTTTTTTGAGGCACAATAATGAAACCTACCTACTCCAAGCAAATAATCTTGCTTGTTGCAAACATAATCCTTGATATAACAAAATAAAGCTCACACCAACCTAGAAATATAATTGCAAGTGAATAACACAAATAGGTTAAAAATATAGATATGAGAGAGAAAGTAAATAGAAAACTTAACAAAGGTCTCTCTTTTGTCTCTTCTGATATAGAACATCTTCATAAAGCTACTTGGTAGAAAATAGTTGTTGGAAGCTTCAAAGTAGTTGTTGTCAGATAATAGAAAATTCTATCCAGCCATGGCATCACTTCACTCTACGTGCATAGCCTTTTGTTCTATTAGTGTTCTTCATGCCTTGATAGCCAATGTACATGTGATGCAAGAACTCTAGCACTTATTGAATTGCAGATATAGGATTCTACATGCTTTGCATCACATCTATGTGTGTAGCCTTCATCGTCAGCATGCTTAGCCTTTTCTTCTATGTACTTTGTCGAATCTTAAAGATTGCACCTTTAATTTCCGCGTCATCATGTGTTAGGAATGCCAAGAATATTCACATTAAAAATCCCGAGGAGCATCATCATGGCTATGCCAGATTTGTCCTCATCCCCGTCTACGTGCATAGCTTTCTGATAATGTGTGTAATTCTATCTTCTTCAAAGATCGCGCCTTTTCTCATCTACGCACTTTGCCCAACCGTTTAACATGCCTCTGATCACATCCCTTCCTCATCAGATCGAAGTCCTATCCATGTGCATAAATTTGCCTTCTTTGTACATAATCAGGCATATTAAATTCCATTGAATATCTACCTTCGATCCACGTGCCTCATAACTATGTCTACACACTTTGAAAGATTATATGATGTTCTTCCTTCATCAGGATGCACTGCTCTACATGTTTAGCTTTCATGCAACCTACTTTGATGCCATCTTCATATGATCTACGTGTGTAAAAGCACCTTTAACGTGCGTAGCTATTACAATTCACACAGCCTACACCTTTGCACTACTTTCATGGATGTTTTGTTCACATCATCATCAAAATTGAAGCGACCGATCTTCCTCCTTTTGATGATGACAAAACATACATGAATTTGAGCATCTAAACAGCAATGACAAACAAATTGATCAAGGATTTCACTTCTTGTCACTTGGTTAGTTCAACAATGATAAGCATGATGTTCAAAGCAAGAGGAATACCAATTGTTAAAAACACTTAGACAAATTCATGCAATATTCTTCCCCTTTTGTAATCATCAAAAATATATGCAACATGAACATTCTCTCCCTTTTTCGTAGAAAAATATTTAAAAACACTTTAGCACACTTAGCTCCCCAAAGTGAAATACATTTTCAAATAAATCATTTTGGAAGCAAATCCCCCCCCCCCCCCCCCTCCCCCATCCCCTTCCCCCTTTTCTTTCAAAATATGCATAACAAATTTGGAAAACATTCTCCTTTAAAAAACAAAAATAAATCAATGCAAGCAATCATTTGAATACATAATCAACCAACAAATTGAAAAATATGCTCAATCAAATAATCAAAATGCATAAAAATTAAAGGAATGTGAAATATAGGAAAGTGTCAAGAATGGGTTACCACACTTGGTTTTCTCTCTTTGTCCTTGATGGTTGTTAGGCATAATGCACCTTTCTCATTTTTTTCATCCTCACTTGAGCTAGTGTCATCATCCTCAAGGATTCTCCTTTTTCTCCTCTTGCCATGCTTCTTCAATTATGGACAATCCAGCTTAGCATGGCTCGATTCATGACACTCATAGCAAATAAGCTTGTTCCTTCTCTTGCTTTCCTTATTTGCAACTCTTTCCTTATTTATGAACTTTTGGAACTTCTTGGTCAGATACTTGATATTTTCATAATCTTCCTTTTCTTCATCATCTTCACTAAAAGTTTCAACATATTTTGAAGATGCCTTGAGAGTTATGCCCAGCTCTTTCTTCTTCTTGCCTTCATCCTCTACTCATTTCATGAGTGAGTAGGGATCCAAGAAATTCCTCCAATGGTAGGCAAGAAAAGTCATTGGCTTCTTGTATTGCATTCTTGATGGGAGCCCAAGACTTTTGAAGTGATCTCAACACCTCTCTCACAAGTTCAGAGTGAGTATATGATTTGCTAAGAGCATTGAGACCATTTATGATATCATTGAAGCGGTCAAAAATCTCTTGAATGTTTTCTTCCTCCTTCATCCTGAATCGCTCATATTTATAAACTAGGAGGGAGATCTTTTTTTCCTTCAGTTAGCTTGTTTCCATATAAGCAATCTCCAAGGCTTGTCAAATCTCTTAAGCCATTTCACATTGCTGAATTTTGTTGAATTGTGACTTGCTCAAGGAACAATAAAGGATTTTCATGGCCTTGTGGTTATAGGAGATGGGCCTTTTGTCATAGTCATTTCATTCTTCTCTTGGCTTCTCCACTTTTCTTCCATCGACCATCTTTGTTGGAACCAATGGACTATCCTCAACAACTTGCCAAATGTTCATGCTTTCGGATTTGAGGAAGACCATCATCCTTGTTTTTTAATAGATGTAATCACTACCATCAAAGAAATGAGCTCTATTAATCGTCAAACCCTCATGCTTAGAAATATCATCTACGAATGACATCTGTAGATCTTTAACTCTGTGAATGTTAAGCCAAATCAAACATTATAAAGAGCACAAACTCTGATACCAATTGTTTGTCCGAGAGGATGACACTCTAAGAACGGCGTGAATTGGAGTTTTAGAAAATTTAAAGGCTTTGTTGAAAACTTTTGCAAATAACAAAGCTTTATAGAAATAAATCAGAGTGAAAAATGTGGAAGCAATAAAATCACAAATTCACAAACAAATATATGGCAAATATAATGTAAATTTGAGAGTAGGGAGAGAGAAACCAAAGCCTCGATTTTTAGCGGTTCGGTTGTCCTTGACCTACGTCTACTCCTTCAAATCCACTCAAGCATTTTAATCCACTATCTCCTCATATGTGGGTAGAGGGAAAACATTTACAAACTTGTTTCTACGGGCTCAATAAGCAAACTGTTACACTCTCTTATTTTTCTAAGGAACCAAAACGAGAAAACCTATCTGCTGGTTTTCTAAGGCTCAACTAGCAAAACCTTTTTGTTTTTCAAGACACAACAAGGAAATCTATCTACTCCATGCAAATAACATTGCTTGTTACAAACACAACCCTTGATATAGCATAATCAAGCTCACACTAACCCAGAAATATGATTGCAAGTGAATAACACAAATGGGTTAGAACTATAAAGATGAGAGAGAAAGTAAATAGCAAACTTAGCAAAGGCCTCTCTTCTGTCTCTTTTCACCTAGGACGTCATTATAAAGTTACTTGGTAGAAAATAGTCATTGGAAGCTTCACAGCTCTGTAAACCAATCCAACCCTATTGAATCACATGCACATTTTTGTTTCAATTTCTCTCATTCATTGCTTATTACAACACTTCTATTGAGTTTCAATTATCATATTGGGTCTCTTTTCTTATTCTTAATTTTTTCTTTTATAAAATCAGTTAATTGCAAATCAGAGTTCATTAGGAATTGGAAGCTGCATTCTTTCTATTTGAGTGAAAAAATAGGGAGTGGACTCAAATATGATCTTTTTTAGACTTATGCAATAGGCAAATTGAAATTCAGTTTTTGTTTCTTTAATCGAATCATATTTATAGACAAAAAATGAGGATGTATGGAAGTGTCCATTCGAGGATGTGATGCTTAACTCTTCTGCTCTCTAAATAATGAGGTATCAAAAGTTACTTCTGATATTTAAATACTACTTATTCTCTATCAATTAAAGAAAAGATTGAATCAAGGATAATGTAATTGTTAATAATTCCATATTAAAATTATATGTTTCCAATTGATAACTGCACCGTCATCTATAATGTTTTCACGGTGGTGAATCACATCTAATGGATGTCAAGGAGCCAAAAGAAAGGAAGAAATTATAATTTATATGGTAGGATTCGGAAAAGTTAAATTGGAGTATAACTTATGGTAATTATTTTTTTCTTAAACTTATGGTAATGATTTTAACACTGAAGAAATGTGATTACTTAATTAAATGAAAGCAACATATTGTGCCCTTTGCATACACGTCTGTTTTCTTTGCTAATACAAGAAAATTTCGAGTCTACTTAAGATGAAATAAATTAATAAATTTAATTAATAAGGACCATTAATTTTTTTTATTTCATGAAACAGTTATTGCATAATTTGATTGTTTAAATTAATAAATTATTTTTAATAATCTATGCATGTAACCAGTGTGAGATATGCTTGACCAAACAAACGACAAAGAAAAAATCTTCATTTGAAGTTATGAAATAATTATCAGTCAAATTTAAAATGTAGTAACAAAAATATTCACTATAGCTAATATGATCTATGGGTTAGCTAAATTAGATGAAGCTGATATTGCAAGGAGCTTGTTTAAAGATAGAGCTGATTATTAAAAAAAAAAAAAAAGTGGCGCGAAAAAAATAGATATATAAAATTCGTAATGGCGATTGTTTTTGAAAAATTTGACATAATACTCTTCAAATGCTTAAAATTTTAGATTCATCAATATATTTATTGCATCAACATTTTTCTTCCGTATACATATGATTATAGGTTGACATCCACAACTTTTGGCATCCGCAACTTTTGGTTGACAATGCTAGAGGAGTGGGAACTCCGTTAAAAATCGATCAGGCTACTTTAAATGGCGATCTTGGGCATTATGCATGTCTGCCCATCCGGGAAGGCCTGGTATTCAGGTAGTGGAACAACTCAACAATGATGGGAAAGAATTTTTTGATGAGCCATTGCAACTTGAAGCTTCAACACCCACTAATGCTCAGGGGTCCAAGCCGGCCACAAGGGATAAACAGACGTCTTTGTGTACTGATGAAGAGGAGGAGGAAGCTTGTGAATGGGTGACGGTTACTAGGAGGATTACTCGAAATTCTGGCAAGGGACAAGATATTTTTCGTCCCAAGCTTTCTAGGAAGCTAGGCCGCCGCACAAATCAATTTTAATGAAGATTCTTTATTGGAATTGCCACGGTATTGGCAACCCAGATACGCAGAGTCATCTGCATAATATCTGTTCTTTCAGTAGACCGACTATTCTGTGTCTTTCAGAACCGTTGGTGGAGTTTGCTGTGGTTCCTCCTCAGCTTTAGGAGTCTCTGGGAATGCACTTGGTTGCTACGAATGCACACATTCCATCTTCTCTTTGTTTTTGTTTTTTTTTTCAGTAAGGATTATCCCATTCCTGCTGGCTTGGTTTGCTCTTAACAACATGTTTCTTTTGAATTTTGTTTTTGCAGCAGGGTTGTCACATGTTCTTTCGTTTATGCAAGTATCTGGAAAAACCGGCGTCAACTGCTTTTAGTTGATTTGATAGTAAATGTTACATGGTCCAGACTTGTCATGGGTGACTTCAATGTGCTCCAGGAAGCTCATGAGAAAATTGGGCGTCCGTCACCATCTCCTTCACGTAGAGATTTAATATGTTTATTGACAACAATGAACTTGTGTAGGTTCCGCATAGGGGTCTCAAATACACTTGGTGTAATGGCAGAGGAGGCTTTCCAACCGATTACCGTAAAATTAAAGAGACTTCACTAAGCTCTTAAAAGGTGGAACAGGGAGGTGTTTGGGCACTTGGAAGTGAATATTAACCAGGAAAAAATTCACTTGCAATCCATTCAAAACTGAATTGCTGATGAGGGTTTCTCGGATGAGTTGTCTCTGGTAGAGCTTGAGGCGCATTCTACACTTGACAGATGCATAAAGTAAAAGGAAGCTTTTTACAAAGATCGCAACAAAGTTAAATGGTTGGAGGAGGGTGACAGAAACACTGAATTCTTTCGTCGGGTGCATTCCATGCGTAAACCTTTTGCTAAAATTTCTGTTTTGCAGATTGAAGATAATATGGTGGATGACGCTGCTCTGATTTCAGATCATATTGTCAATTATTATAACAATCTGTTCAAAGCTCCGGCTGCAGAGTCTCCTGATCTTTCTTCGGTAAAGAGACTGGTCCCGACCTTAGTGAGTACTCTGGACAACAATGCTTTAACTGCAATTCCCACTACAGAGGAAATCCGACAAACAGTCTTCAATATGGATAGCTCCAGTGCATTGGCCCTGACGGTTTCACTGGGATTTTTTCAGAGAGTTCTGGGACGTGGTTCAAGTGGACTTCTGCAAAGCTATTACTCTTTTCTTTACTAGTGGTCTAATTACGCCAGTTTGGAACTCTAGCTTGAAGGTTCTTATCTAGCTAAAGTTCATGAGGCTATTTCTGTGACCAATATCATCCGATTGTGCTTAGTAATTTTTGCTATAAAATTATTGTGAAAAATCTAGCAGATCGGCTTGCTTTGGTAGTGTCTAGAGTGATCTCTTCCCAGCAATTTGATTTTATTAAGGACAGGAGAATCGTTGATTTTATTGCTCTGGCATCATAAGGGGTTAATTTGCTAGATAAGTAGTGTTTTGGCAAGAATATCGCTTTGAAAATTGACATCCGCAAAGCATTTGTTACATTTAGCTGGAATTTTCTGTTTGAGGTTCTGGATGCCTTCGGATTTTCCTTGCAATTTCGAAACTTCATCTAGGAGTTGTTCTCATTGGCTCGTCTTTCAATTCTGATAAATGGCTAGTCAACAGGTTACTTTGGATGCTCCTGGGGGGTTCAATAGGGATGTCCTCTTTCTCCTCTTTTGTTCTGTCTTGCAAAAGATTTCTTGAGCCGCCATCTTTTAGCATTGGTTGAGGAGGGCAAGTTTCAACCCATAGGTTACACCGGAGGTACTCCTTTTGTTTCTCATCTTTTCTATCCTGATGGTGTAATTCTTTTTGCCAAGGCTACGATGAGGAATATGACCACTATACTTGAGTTGTATGATGCTTATATGGGTATGTTTGATGAAGTGGTTAACTGTTTGAAATCTAATATTTTCTTTGGGAAAACGATAACACCGCGAAGGGCCGCCATCTTAACAGTTGGGAGGAATCTTAAAGGTGGCACCGTGCCATTTTCTTATCTCGAGGTCCATTTATTTGCTAGTGCACCACGGCGAAAATACTTGCAGCCCCTGGAAGACCAAATTACAAGCAATTTCATTGCTTGGAAAGGCTTCTCTATGGCTGGACGAGTTGGTTTAGTCACTTCTATTATTCAGAGTTCCCTACTTTATTCATTTGCAGTCTACAAAAGGCCACGAAAAATGATAGATAAGTTGAATCGTGTGATAAGAATTGGGGGAATTACTATTTCATCCCAGTGTTATAGCGTATTAGTCGTTTTCATCCTTCAGTTTTGAAAAGTCTCTTATTTTGCCCCTACCATTATACGCCATTTATGAAAACTGACAAGATACATCAACATTGCTGACATGGCTTGTGGGACATGCCATGTGTATAAAAAGACAATTTTGCCCTTTTGACGGCAATGTAGCTATTGTTTCCTCTCCTTCTCTCTCACTCATCACCTTGTACTCAATCTCTCCCTCTCAAATGATATAACACCACAATTATCCACTGAAACCTAAATCCAACACAAAAAATCAAAACCACATTCATTTAGACTCTTCTGTGAAGCAGATTAAAAAAAAAAACAAATGGCATAGTTCGTCTCCAGTCCATCAGAAAACAAATGGCACATTCCATCTTTGAGAATCCAACCTCTACAAACTACAAGCCATATAACCTAATACCAAAAAAGCCAATCACCAAGAACGCAGCAACACCAGAAAGCTGATCTTTAACTAAAACAACACAAAAATGCATGACTTCAACCTGCAAGAAAACCCAGCTCAAGTAAACCCTAATCTCACGTAAACATAGAATTACTGCATTTAAACTTGCAACTAAGCTCAAACACTTAACAAAATCACCAATTAAGCACTAATTTTCAAAAATTCCAATGAAGTAGAATACAATCCTCGTCTAACAAAAACCAATTGGCCTTTCAAAACCCAGCTCCAAATCAATTACTTAAATAATTAGAAAGTTGGAATGCATTAACACACCTTCAATTCAGAAAAGAAAACTCACTAACTCACCCAAACCCAGAATCTTGCTTTAAGTAACAAGAAAAATCTAGTCTAGCAATAAGAAGTACTTCCGATCCCAAGGCAATGGCTCTGGTAGCATCAAAACGTCCCTGTTTTTCCACCACAAAAGCTTAACTCTAAAAATATTTAATTCCTTACCTCTTCATGACAACGATGATTTGTCGTTTCTTCTGCAAATCGATCGTCGGGTTGGCAAAGAAATCGAAGATGGAGGGTGTTGTTGGAATTGGCAAAGAGACACCATATCACAAGAAGAAGATTTGTAGTGGAAGAAGA
>CAODLS012490112.1:0-15304 GCA_948243855.1 Flueggea neowawraea | reverse complement strand
GTAAGTACTTTAGAATTTTATGTTCTATTTTTAGGGTGTTCTATTTGTATTTTTAAGTGATGTACTGAACATATTTTTCTATAATGAATATGTTATTATAATATTTTTGTTTTAGAATTTTATAGTTGTTACAAAATCATTTTGACTTGGAAGAGAAAGGCAATAAAGTGATAATTAAGTGAATGCACTATGACTAGAGAACTTAAAGAACTACATTTCCAAATAGATAACTGTCTCTGTGTAATGTTTTGTGCCTCCAAATTCCAATCGAATTGAAGTTGTTGCAAATTGAAGATTGTTGCGGGACGTTAAGTGAGTATTTGTTTAGTCTTTTAACCTCTCTTTCAATCTTTAAAAGTCCTAAAACTCTCCATATTCATGAAGTGGATGACCTGAATGTTCTTTTCTCTAATTCGGAGATGATGTTACCGCATTCACCTAGTTCTACCTTATCATTTGCTCTTATATAAAATCTCTCTTTTATAAAATTAAAAAATATTTTAAATTCATATTAAATAATTAAATATTTAATTTATATTAAATAATTATTTAAATAATCAATTCTAACTTTGATGATATTCTAATTCTGATTCATTTTTAATTCTGTATATTATTTAAATATCAAAATTCTAATTTTGAGTCAATTCTATTTCTATATAAATATTGTTCAAATATCAGAATTTTAATTTTAAATTAATTTCAATTTGAATTCTCCAATTCAAACAGAGCCCTCCCAGCACAAACTATGAAGCCGAACGATTTGGATTTAAAATGAGCCCACTAATTCTGAAGCTTCAAATATCCCTACAACTTTGGAACTATTTTATGGGGCCGGATAAACTGATTTATGACCACAAAGTGTACGGAGAGGACGATATGGCCCTAAAATATATTTAAATGAGGTCTCAGTATAGGCCTTCTCCTTTCAAACCCAGTTTAACTATGGGATGGCCCACGGCCTTTTCATGTAATGACTCAAGTGCCAATTTCCTTTTCTTTTTTTTTGATCAAGATCCTTTTCTTTGTTCGCTAGAATTGATAAGGGTGCACTCTTCAAATTCTATAGTTCAATTTTAGTATTTATTTAAGAAATTTAAAAAAACATGTATATTGCATGTGTAATATTATTTTTTTCTAATTAGACCTCTAAAATCCGAATACTTTTGATACTAACTAATTTAAGCTTGAATCTAATCCAACGATTATCTTCTAGTCAAGTTTATAATTTTTCTATAAAGACTTTGGTTTAGCGAAAAAAGATTCCAATTACCATCCGAGATACACAGTGTGCTGGTGGTACAGGAAATGGTGTAAGAATGTACTTTCAAATTTTAAGTGTATCACTTCTTTCTTTTTGACAATAAAAAAAATTGAGAACGTCTAGTAATAGTATATTCTTGTTAGGTGTAATCATACTGATATTACTTTTCGCTGCGGAATATTCAAAGAATTATAGTTGAATTTAGTGAAGTGGTTGACTTTCATTACCGCAACATTTCATCAGGGGTTAGCAACCTAAAAGATTATCCATCAAACTCTATTACCAACCTAAATTTGCTTCCTACTTAAATGCTCCTCTAAAATTCAAACCTGAGTATGCAAACTTGGGACTTTTCTTGTTTCCGCTAGGCTACTCCCAGAGATTTAAATGTATCTCAACCATTAATTTGTCCAATCATTTAATAAATAGGTGGCTCAGTCATTTCTCATCTCTCATACAATTTCACATGTATGCACTAAATAAATGAGGCGCATGGTGTAGGTTAATTGGGACCTTCAGAATTCAACCGCACCGGCCCCCTGTACCATAAGCATCCAATCTGCCCGTACAGTAATTGATGCTGAGAAGAAAACTCTATTACTCCACCACGAGGACTCTTTTTTGGGCCAGAACCACTACAACTCCCGATAATAATAAAAATATTTATATAAAATATTTATTTTTTATTTTATATATTTTATCTTTAATATAATTTTAATTTCTTTTTTTTTTATTGAAATCTGATTTTACTTTCTACAACTTAATTTATGAAATTTGATAATCATCTCTAAAAAAACCTTTGAATAATTGGACTTTGGCTTAACGGCAAGGCCGGTGATAATAATTGTTTTGAAGTATAATTTAGACATAAACATTCTTTAAACTAAAAAAGTGAAATAAATGTTTATATATTCTAATTTTTTTGGATAAGTTAACATATTCGAAATTAAAAACTCAAAATAGAAAAAACGAGGGATGTCGCGGCGGCCAGATAAGAACGGGGAGAGAGAGAAGAGAAACATGTTCGCATGGAAGAACATTTTTGGACGCGGCGTTCCCATGGGCATGGCCCAACCTCTTGGAGGACTACCACCACCACTCCGCCACGCGATTCCCCCACCTCCACCTAACTTTTATTTTTATTATTATCATTATTTTCTCTTTGGGTTACATGGTGTACCATGGAATGAGTCTCAAAAAGTCTACGGACATAATCCAAGCCCAATGCTCAAAAAGTCTAAATAAGAAAGCCACGTTCTACAAGATTTCTCTTTAAGAGTTTTAAACACGTTTTTCATTGATCGTAAAGGGTGAGCGCACAATTAACTGAAGATCATGGTAGATCTTGAGAGCATACTTCAAGGGATAACAAGAGATCTCCAAAGATCTTAGAATGAGAGACAGCAATTTATATGTTCTTGTCATGACATCCCTCAACTCTTCTATAAATAAGAGATTCATAAACAATCTGAGGTATGTTTATACTATTTAGAAACTACACCAAAAATTATGTGGAAATTTTAACTTGAGCGTTAGAATACTCGCAAGAAACACCTCCCCGTACTTTGACCATGTTCTTTTTGTAGGGATATTCTCGCTGACACGACTAAGGTGGTGAAAACATTATTGTTGAATTGACGCAATGCCAATATTGAAAATATATAAATATGATTGAAATATCTATTAACTCATTTAACTACATAGTCTAAACACGTTGTCACGCCACAGGTGCCCTAGTGGTAAGGCCCACACCCACGTCCTCTAAGATACTCAAGCGGACGTGTGTGTTCAAGCGGCACCAAAAATTGAGATCTTACGGCAATGTACACCATAAAAAAAATCTAAACTCAACATGAAAGGAAAAATATGAACTTTAAATATCAATTTCTTATTTGTATATATGAGTGAAATAAATAATATTGCGGATAATATTTTTAGACAATGAAGTTTATTTTGAAAAAAAAAAAAATTTGAAATTTGTGGTTTGCTTTTATTTAATTAAACAAAATTTGTTTATACCAACAAGCTATTCGTCCATTAGTTAGCATGTTAGTCCTAGGATAATCTGTTAAGAGCTCAAGGTTCAAATCTAAAAAAATATTTATTGAGAGAGGAAAAACTATTAATATTCTAATTTTAAAGTGAATGACGACTCTTTAAAAAAAACTAAAAACCTAATTGTTTTTGTGTAGGGGCCAAATAAATAAGGCTCAAATACCCTACTGAGATTTCATGAAATCTTATTGCATTCCTACCTTTTCAAAAATCTTCGATTCAATCCCTCGCTTGGACTAGGGTTAGTTAAATATAAGAAAAAAATTAACATTTATAATAAATTAAATTTTAGATTTTGATAAATGTCATATAAGTTTTCAAGCATAAAAAATGTCAAATTAGACAAACTAAATTTAACAAATGCCATTTTCGTAAAAAATGTGATATTTTTGCGAGAAAGATAAATTCTGAGGGAGAAAAAATATGATCTTTCAGAATTTATTAGGTGGTCTCCAAATGTATCCATATGTCTCCAAACCACAATTTTTTTATATAAAATATGATTTAATAATTTTTTGATATAATAGTTTTTAAATTAAATGCCTTAAAATTACAATTTTTAATAGAATTTTTACAATTTTTTGATAGTCTCCAAAATTTATTCAAATCAAAAAATTTTATATGATTTTTTTATAATATCCAAATGTATCCAAAATTCAATTGTTTATATAAGTTTTTAGTTACTAAATGTCTCCGAATGTATTCGCCAGTATCCAAATATATCCGTTTCTACAGAAAATCAAAATAATTCAAAAAATTCGCCCTACAAAAATTTAATTTCAACAAAAATAATTAAAATCAGGATGAGAGAGAGAGAGAGAAACAAAATAGGTGAAGGAGGTGGAAGGCGGCAACAACAAAGGGTTTTAGGTTGTTAGGATTTTAAGGATGAGATTGAGAGGGTAAAGGGTGAGAGAGAAAAAATAACCAAATAAAAAAATAATTTTTATTTAATTAAATGTGATATTTTTAAATAAAAATTAAAAATATATTACTGAATAATTACATATTAAAAATATTAATATTTTAATAATTAAAAAATTGATATTTTTATTTATTAAAATTAAAATATTTATACTGATACTTTGTATAATTACCTTTAAATATAACTGACAAGTCTGTAATGCTAACATGCACTTAGGCCTGCTCAAAATTTAAATTTTTGAGACGAAAAAACCCTGAGTAACACACAAACTTCATTTTTTATTTGAAAAGTCAAAAAAGTTGAACAAAAAACACCTTTTTTACGCCTCTTTCTTTCATCAAACAACATTCAAGATCAAATTCATTTCGTCAAAACATCACGATCTCAAACGGATGAACATAGATGCAACTTCAGAACATATTGTTTCGGCCCAGATCAAAAATTGAATGGTGTTCCTGTCTCAACAACTCCCTAACTAAAGCTTCTCTTCAATTTCACATCAAAGCAAACTTCAATTCCAAATCAAAGCCTTTTTTAATCCACATTTGAAACCTATTTCACTTGCATTTCGATCTCTTTTCGCACTTCCTAAATCAACCTAAATCTTCACCCTACTAACAAACCCACACAGAAAAAAACTCTTTCATTTCTCCTACACATAAAGAGGCGTTCTAGTTCTGGCTAAGTGGCTCAACTATGCTACTAAACCCAGATGCAAAATGGCTTCAATTTTGTTAAGGAAAGCACGATTTTGATCAAAAGTGGAGTTCTCCGAGACCAATGTTTTGGGTTCTTGTTAAAAAAGGAAGGTTGTACGGGCTGGGGTTGAAAACTTGGGTCCAGGTGGGTTCAGATTGGTAGTTTTGATGAAAATTGAAGAGGATGTTGAACAATTGCAGCCGACGGCGTGAGTCTCAACGACCTTAGATTTAATAAACGGGTTTGGAATTACAACGATGTACGGTACTGGACTTTGATTTGATGGTGAGCATACACAATCAAGAAAGTTCAACAAAGCAACATATCCCAAAATAAATAACTCAGAGGCTTCTGAAATCAAAGAGTTCTAAAGACAATTTGGATTCGATAAATTTTGTTGATTTGGATTTTTGTTCTGTGATTAAAATTGCAGAGATTTAATAAGATTAATTTTAGTGATTGAGAAAGGAGAGAGATTTAATTGTGTTATTGTTGAATTGAATTGAATTTTCTTTGGAGTTTTATGAAGTCATTTGATATTTTGGATAGACAGAACAAGTTGGAGTGGAATTGATGAAGATTGGAAGTGTTTTGGGTCGACTCTGGACTTCTACGGACGTGCCCAAACCGTGCCAAGAGAAGGCAAACCTTGGGTGTGCCCGTGTAACTCACTGTCCGAAAGAGAAGATGTTTTCGCTGGGGACACGGTCATGTCCCAGACCGTGTGTGGCAACGCTGGGGACACGGCCTGATACACGACCGTGTCCTAGCCCGTGTACTAGGCGATTTCCCACGGAAATGAGTTTCTGTCCGTGTAATCATTGATTCCGTTCGTGTTTGACACATCTTGTCTGTGTCTTATTTCCTGATGGGTGTTGGACGAAAATTAGGGCTTGAGATGAGTTATTTTGCCTATTAAACATTGTAAACATATAAATAGGTGGCTTGGAAAAACTCTTGTAAGCCTTTGCCGACTTTCATAGTGAATAAAGTTATCAATTTACTGAACCACGTAAATTCTGTGTGTTGTGTATGATTGTTCTCTTTATCAATTCTGCTTTTCTATTGCTTGATTGTCTAACAACCAAGAACTTAGCATCAGTCACTTGATCACCCCAATAAGGGAAAGTAATGATCGGCACGCCGGAAGTGAGAGCTTCCATTGATGAATTCCATCCACAGTGAGTCACAAAACAAGCTGTTGCTGGATGAGCCAACACTTTCTCTTGTGGACTCCATTGCACTACTTTCCCCTTATCTCCAGCTTTATCCAAGAACCCATCTGGGAGTTGAAGAACCCCATGGTCTACATCTTTAAAGAATGGCGGTTTCATAACCCACAGGACACTCCAGAGTTCAGAAGTCCGTACGCAAGCTCATCTCATTGATCTTGCTTCAATGAAAAAATACTTCAGAAAGAAATATAGACGACTGATGCTGGTGGTTTCACGTCGAGCCATTCGATACAATCATCAACCTTCATTAGATCACCCTTGACGGCGGCATTACGTGCTTTCGGGTTCTTGAACAAAGGCTCGACAGTCCTGATTGTCAAGAATTTAGACATGTACTCGATCATCTCAGCTTCTAAGTCTTGATATGTGTCCATCAAGATACAAAAAGGCTTATCAATATTCTTGTACTGACCCAAAATTGCTCCTCTCAGGATACCGAAACGACTTGTAGGATGCAAGAAGCTAGGAACTTCATCATACTTGAGAAGAGGCATACATGGCAATTGAACATCAATTTCCGGGTTTTCTTCACTTGGGAAAGGCGCAAGATTATGATAGTAATGATAATAGGCCTCAAAACAAACACAAGATTGGACCCAGAGCATTGCAGAAGGAAGGCCAAAACTTTCAGCCACATCAGAAACCCATGGAATGAAAGGGTTATTGATAAGGCAAGAAACATGTCTTCCTTGCTCAACATATTTCTTGATCATTTTAGGAATCACTTTCTTTCCAGCAAGTTCAAGTTGAGGCAAGTATATGTCAATGTCTTGCCTTCTTGAATCATTGTCATCCCATTCATCTTCAAAAAAACTCGAACCTGATAAACCCGTCACCGACCGGTGTAGGCTCTTCAGTGAAGTTGCTGGCATTTTTCATCTGCTTGCCAATGCTTTCAGGAGCAGAGAATGTGACAAGCGAACCCTTTGAAGCAAGTCTCTTGCCGAGTCTGAGTAAGGGGTTAACATGGCCTTGTGCAGGGAATGAAACAAGAAAAACATGAACAAGTGACTTGGAACACATTGTTTAGTAGGTAGAGAGTGATTGAGAATTTTGAGCAGGAAAGTTGTGTATTTTGTGATTGGTGGTGGGCATTAAGTGGGAGTGTAAGAACTTAAATAGCAATCTGTGATAACTAAGAGGAGAAACAAACGTTTTTTATTGACACGTCGATCCCTATGCATGATGTTTCGTGAACGTGTGTGATCAAAGATGCATGCATAAGTCTTACGATTACTTTTGAAAAAAGGTAATTAGCAAGCTTAAATTTTCTTCATTTTTACGTGAATAAAAAAAGTTAAAGAATACAAAAAAGTTTAAAAATATATAAATAATATCATTTGTTTTTACAAAAATATCTGTTAGAAGAAGTAGTCTGCTAACGACATGGTCGTGTTAGCATGCGTATCTAACTAATGAACTAATTCAATTAGAGGAATGAGTCCTAATTGAATTAGTAGGCTCCTTATATATATAGAGGAAAATTCAAACTCATTTCTATAAATAGAGCGATATGTTAAAAAGATTAGACAATTAGACATTACATAAAACACACCACCACTCTAGATAGAGAAAGGTGGCACCACCGAGAGAGAAAATAGGGTAGGATGTTCTTCCTCCAATTGATATCATATCTTTAGTCATATCATTGTGGGACTTTTAGATTTTGGAACAATCTTGCATCTTCAATCTAACAAGTTCGTATGTATAAGGTGCATGAACACTAGCATACATACTTCATCTTATTTCTGTGATTATTCTACTGCATTTACGATGAGCAAGGCTTTTTGCCACTAATTTTTACAATGCCTTATAAACAAGATTAGTTCTTGCAATTCTAAAAAATCTTTCTTTGATTAGGTTCTACTTAAGGTATTTAATTTAACTGAAGCAAATGAATATAATACTGCTATATATTAATTATTTCATCCCTATTTTTTTATGAGTGTCTCCCTGAAAATGAAGGCTTGAGATTCAATTTTAAATCCAGTATTGTTGTATAGACAAATGTTTTGACTTGACGAAAATTTTTCTCAATTATAGCTCCTTATTACAAAAAAGGAGCAGTTTTGGTCCTCAATCTATGCGACAGCTATAAATAGTTGAGTGTAAAGGCTATGTTTTTGTTAAGTCGAAGGGACAAAGTGGGCAACTTTATAACAATGGGGCTAGAAGTGGTCGAATTTTGTAAGCAAAGTATTACAATTGACATAATTTTTTTTTATTACGACCAAAGATGTTTCTAAATGATAAGAACTAAAATTGCGCTTTTTTTTTCCAAAAATATGTCGTAACAGTTTTTCTTTTTTAAAATAAAATTCATAAAGGCTTTGAAGTATACGAATTAGTAATATAGAAAATGTGGAGTGAATGATAAGAAAGAAGAAGAAAAACTATTTTTTGTTAACCCGTCCATCCCTCCAAGGCTTCGCGTTACATTATTTTTTGACCAAGATGAAAGCTTATCTTTGATTATATTATTTTCCGTTTGATGACATCGACAATATTGAACATAAAATAGAATGTATATATAGCATTTAGACTTAAGAGTATATATTTTATAATATTTATGCCTTGGAAACTTAAAATGCGATAGAAAAATCTAAGCAATATCCTAAATAAACCTTATTTTATTGGTTAGAGTCATAATCAAGCAATTCCTATAAGTTATAAAATTTACAGTACCTAATTCGGCATATCTATTATAGTATTGTGCTATTACAACGTGAAAATTATTCGTAATTGGTAGCTACCAAATCTTTTTTCTTTTAAATTATAGGAAAATAGACTTTTCTTTTATTCAAAAACACACTTATAGTAATTTAAAGTTCTAAAACTTATCCAAAAAAAAATGAAGTTCTAAAGTTCTCACTTCGACAGCCGCCCCCTTACCCAAAAACAAAGGAGATGCTCTTGTAGGAAATGTCAAAATCGAAGATTTCAAAAACAAATGATGTCAGGGAGAATTTGTACAGAAAGGGTTTTGTGCAGAATTATTATAGATGAGTTTGACAAGGTGGGTCTTTTTTGCTTGACGATCTGATGTTACAAAATAATTAAACTAGCTCTTTGTCAGTGACAAATTTTGAACGATTAAGTTCGATGCACCAAATGATATACGATGTTGTTGGGCCATCATTAAACCAATATGACATTAAAGCGGAGGAAGAACTAAACAATTGTGATGAATTCAGTCAATTCCCTATGCTTGCTGGTTGGTAAGTATTAAATCTGATCACTACTTGCCAAACGATTGTTTTCTTATCGTTGTTTTTAATTCACGAAGAAGGTTTTACTGAGAGAAATGCATTGCCTAATAGCTTCTACAACATAAAGAATTTAGTTGAAGGTCTGGGATCACTGGTAAGGAAGACAGATTGTTGTGGTAAGGGTGTATGATTTTTGGGGGTATAGATTCAGATTTACACAGCTACAGGTTGTGCAAGCTGCCACATATAAACAAAGGGAGAGGAAAACTCTGGCTTATTGAAAGATGTAATACTTACCTCAATCAGCGAAAGTGATGGAGAGAAAGATGTAATAATCATGATAAACCCAATATAATAGAGAAAAAAAGTGATGTTAGATTGAAGGGGAGGCTTGGATCTTCTAGTTACAAATGTTTCTTTTAAGTTTTCTTTGAAATTGGGCCTCCTCCTCTATCTAGAACATTTGTCTCTCCATGATCTACTTCTCCTGGTTTGGAGAGTGAAAATTTGAGGTTGATGATGACTCATTCAAATTTTAGGGCTTTTGTAGCATTTTCAGGCATTTTTGTCCAAAAAATATGTTTTTACGAAGATAGAACGACATTTAATGGTTCAATAACAACGAATTTAGTGACGTGTGAAAATGATATGGAAAGTGCCAAAAGCATCGCGATAATGGCGCAGTTTGTGGTGCTTCTCTATCAATTTAGTCTAAGCCGCAAACAACGCGTAAAAGATCCAGCAAAATGGCATCGTTTGAGTGTTGCGCTTCTTCACTTTTGTACGGGCCCTAACATATAAGATAGGGAAATTTAATATTTATACTAAATTAAAATTTAGAATTTGATTTTTACTATGCATTAAATCCATCTTGACAAATAGAACCATCCTTGAAATATCTTGCAAAAATACCAGATTTTTAATTGACTGAAAAATTGACCGAGAATTTAAGATATTTTCACGAAAAATCGCAATATTTCGAGAAAAAGATAAATTTCAAGGGATAAAAAAATATGATCTTTCATAATTTATCCGCTGGTATCCAAATATATCCAGATGTATCCAAATATCTTCAAATCACAATTTTTTTATATAAAATTCGATTTAATAATTTTTAATATAATATATTTTAAAATTAAATGCCTCGAAATATAGTTTTTAATATAATTTTTACAATTTTTTCGATAGTCTCCAAAATGTATCCAAATTTTAATTTTTTTATAGTATTTAAATGTATCCAAATTTTAATTTTTATATAATTTTTTAAGTCTCTAAATGTATTCAAATGTCTCTGAATGTATCCATATGTCTCCACAAATGTTCAAAATACCAAATTCTGAATTTATAAAACTAAATTAAACTCACTTATTTATTTTTTTTTACAAATTCATAAATGTATCCAAATATCTCTGCAAGTCTCCAAAATGTATCCACAAGTATCCAAATGTATTCATCCCTGCACAAAATTAAACAAATACAACCAATGGTAGTTATGTCAATTAAGAAAAATGAAAAAAAAAAGAGCAGCTAGGGCTTTTTCCAACCGTAGCCACCGCCATTGTTCATGTTCTTCCTCCACCAGTGACGATGACACTAATCAAGATGACTGCCATGGCGACGAAACACGTCTGCAACAATGATCCTTTCACAGGAGGGGGCGCCAACAACAACAACGGATGGCGACAACGACTTCTCCCACATTTGCGATCTACTACTATTCTCGGACGAATGACTACGGCCTGCGCGGCGTGATGATGGTTGTTGAGGTGAGGCTCTCGATCGACGACGAATGCACGATGGAATAGTGTCATGAAGCACGACCACTACTGTTCTTGGACTAGTCGTCAGTGGAGATGGGCATTGCAGGCTTCGTCGGAGGTGGGCGAGGGAGGAGAAGAAAGAGAGAGACAAAAAAAGAACCGATGGAGGAGAATATGAGGGAGGGTGGCGGCCGGCTAGGGTTTCGAGGTAGAAAGGAGAGAAAAAGAGAGAGAGTAATAGGAAAGAGAAAAAATTGACAAAATGAGAAAAAATTGACTTTTATTTGACCAAATATGGTAATTTTCAACTGAAGAATTAAAAATATGATATTCGAATAATTGAACATTAAAAATGTTAGCATTCTGACAATTAAGAAACCTTGTCTTTTTTTTTTGTCAAAATCTAAATTTTAATTTGGACAACTGACATAATTAACTTTATAAGATAACTCGAGTGACAAGGATTTTATCTCAAATATTCTAAAGGGAAATTGAAATTTCTAAAATGTATGAACATCCAAAATGTATACAAAAATGGAACTTGTTTTATTGCAATTTCAAAAAATACTGAAATCTGATTTGATCACCTTTTGACTGCACATCATAAGTTTGACCACGTGCCGACCACGCGTTTGACCACACACCAGAAAGTTTGACCACATGAAAAAATGATTATAAAACGAGAACAAACTAATCTCATTATTCTTGATACGAAAAATGAGTATAAAACGAGAACAAATTGTTCTCGTTATTCCATATATGAAATTGAGAACAAAACAACAATAAATCGAGTACAGACAAGAACAAAAATAAGTACAAAACAAGAACAAACCAATTACAAACGAGTGAAATGAGAGCAAATCAAGCATGAAACGAGAACAAATCGAGTACAAAACAAGAACAAACCTAGTATAATGCACAAATGTATATAAAAATGAGTACTGACTGATCACTTTAACCACTAAAAAATGAGTACAAAACAAGTAAATCACCAATAAATGCTTACAAAAAATGAATACAAAAATGAGTATATCTCACAAATATTTTAAGTTTATTTGGTCAATTATACAAAATGAGTACACAAAAAGTTTACAAAACCAAATAGCCCACACAAGGCGTTTGGATTGGACAAGTCGACATCCACCTCAGGGATCCAAATTCTTCACTATCTTCAATTAATTATCTTTGCAAATACGCTATATTGGGTTCAGATGACTGGAGAACTCGTTGGAACTCATCAGTTATCCGAGAAGTCAACACTTGAACCTGCATTCAAACCAGAATAATTTGACACAGAATTTCCAACATCTTCGTTATCCATCTCCCCATGTACAAAAATAAGCTGGAGTTAACCATGAAAAGAATAAACTTTAGAATTTCACATATTTTTTAACTAGGTTGAAAGAAAAATTTTCAAGTCATCTCAATTCCAAAGAAAGATTTTTCTGTGTCCATCACTTATTGCAGAGTTGACTTACATTTATAACTGAAAATGCAAACATCTCCAATCAATTTATATATCTAAACGTGAGGAGCTAAAGAATGTACCAATCTCTCTTCCCCTGCCATATCTTCAATTAGTCAAAGCATATCCAAGAGAGTGGTGGGAATCAGTGAATTGGGGCTAGTCTCATCAAAAAGTTGCACTTCCATATTAATCCATGAGACTAAATCAACCTAAGTAATATGGTATTATTGATATTGGTAATCAGATTTTAAGGTATGATGTCTGTTAATCAAGTATTTATCTGTCTTGCTACTGCTAGTTGAGTTAAACTTGTTTGGGACGACATTTAATTACCATCTTTCTATTATTGCATCAACTGACTGAACTTGTTAAAACCTTTTGTTTCTCGAGTATCATTACACCCCATCATTGCTACATTTTCGTTGCTTCACTGAAAAAACTTTTCGCTGTTCCTCTTTATTGTTTTCTTTAGATACTGCAAGTTCTAGTTCAATAGCCTAGTAAAAGTTTTCCTTCCACTCGTTTCTGTTTTTGGTTGTTATTTAAATTTAAATGTGATATATAAATAAAATTTTATTCTAGAAGTTAGTTGGATTGTTCCAGGACATGGTTTTCAGTGATTAACACATAACGAGTTTAATTGGTCAACTGTGACAAATGGCATACTGGTTTTTCAGGAGACCGGCTGTATAGCGGGAACGCTTGAAGAAAGTGGTTAGTAATTTTGAGAAAAATGCAAAACTTGGTACAAATTACTTTGTTTCTTGATATAATTTGAGTTGAATATACACATAGAGGACGAAAATGATGATGAAAACAGAAGGAGAAGACTGTGACAGAGTATGGAATTGCAGAGGAGATAATGGTTGCTGGGAAGATTGAAAGAACCGATTCAATGGGAAGACTAATTATTTAATATTAGAGATTCAGCTCTTAGCTTCAATTTTGGTAAGTGTAGTTTCTAATGGTTATTATAAGTCATCTCTGTGAAACTTGCTACAGTCCTGGAACAAGAAAGATGGGAAGGAATGAAGCAAGCAGGAGGGGCAACTTATTAATGATTTTGTCTTAAAGTTCTTAAATCATTAAAAGTTTTGGACTTATGTCCAAGATTTCAGCCTTAAGTCCCCCAATATGATAACACTTTTCATTATTTTGTTGATGTTAAAAACAATCAAATGAAGCATAATTAGTGGAGGAACTTAAACAAAAATCGTTAACAATTCAAAGACTATCTCATGGGTTAGTTTGATGAGAACACTAACCTCTGTATGTTTATAACTTTGCGATATATTTTGATTGCAAATTGTACTTTTAGCTTCCAAAAGTGTAAAATAGAAATGATGAAAAAATTTGTATGTGAAACGAATTTGAATGATATGAACTTTTTTTTTTTGGAAATTGTTTTCTTTTTTTATGAGAAATTGTTTTCTTGTTGTGAAACAAACAATAAAAGATATTTTCCACTCCTCTGGCCCAACTACTGGAACTGGAAACTTGTCTGGTCTTCACGGTTTCCTGTTCATGCCCTTGGATACACAACAAATGGTTGCATGTCAACTGGTATTGTTCAATTCCTTCTTTTTATATGTTCTAGCTTCTGTGCACTTAAAATATTGATTCCTTATTTTGATGAATGTTAAATTTCTTGTCAATTTTTTTTCAGGACGCCATTTTAATCCTGCTGGCAAAGAACATGGTGGCCCTACCGATGAGAACCGCCTTGCTGGTGATCTTGGAAATGTCACTGTTGGGGATGATGGTATGCTTTCTTTTTGCATTTAGGCTATAGCTATAACATTTTTTTTTCAAAAGTAATAATCATAATCTTTAAATGAAATTGCCAAAATATTTTTGGACGTTTTTTGTTTCATTTATTTTTCTCGACATGTTGACATTGGTTTTAAATAACCTCCTCATGATGGTTTTTTTTTTCCTTGTCAGGATCATTGTTGAATTTGTTTGTTTTTGTGCTTCAGACACTGCTACTTTCACAATTGTTGACAGCCAGATTCCTCTTTCTGGTCCCAATTAGATTGTTGGGAGAGCTGTTGTTGTCCATGCTGATCCTGATGATCTAGGAAAGGGTATAATTCTATTTCAAAACCTTTGAACTTGTCTTTGCAATAAGTTGTTGCTTTGGATTACACAATGGCTAACCAATAAAAGGTGTTCACGGCTAGATGTGTAACAGAGCAGTTTCAGATTGAATTCCATGATCAACTTTTAACGTATGCGAACTATTTGTCAAGGCATGACATTATAGCTCTTTTGCATTTGATAGTGATTCACTATTTTGCATTCTAATTAGTGAAGGGAGTCTAAATAACTGTTGGTGTATGATGTGGGGATATAAAAATGTCATAATATTTATTAACAAAGATGGATTTATATACATGAAGTTCTAACACAAAATTAAGAAAACATGTCCATTATACGTAACAAATAGCATAAACATGGTCATGAAACTTAACATAAACTTGAGACATGGGCCACTAATTAAATATGAATACACATATGTGATAGTGCATAACTCAACATGGCAAGAAATGTGGGCATATTCTCATCACTATGAAAGGCAATTTCAACATTCCTCCTTGACTTTGATGGTGATAAACTATTTTCATCGTCGTCGTTACCGACTTTGTATTGTTGTTATGGTCGTCATTTCCAACTTCCTGTTGTTGGCATG